>JBBDHI010000003.1:6035187-6048130 GCA_037177115.1 Craterocephalus stercusmuscarum
TTTGAATCATAAAAACTTTCGAAGGAGTTGGTGGGTTTAATACATATACATATATCTTGTGACATTTAGATGTCAGTACTCCTGCATCATCCAGATAAAGCTCTCTTGGTCAACAACTTTCCTAAAACCATTCTAGTGGCTTATTTTGGCTCTTTAATTGCTGTAATGCAAGCTGGGTCATTTCCTGCAGCGGCCCAACACAACAGCAAACAGCTGAAGGAAGCGCTGTTTAACAAGAGGACATTTCAGATGAGGACATGCAGACACCTGCTTAAGACAGAAGCAGAGTGTTGTGTTTCATGCAACAGAGAAGAAGAAACAGAGTCCAGCCTGGTGAGGTGTGCTGTTAGCTGGCCTCCATCACAGACTCACTGCCTGCAGTGGAGGAGGAAGCAGCAGGGGGAGGTGGGGCCCCAGCTGAGTTGGTGAGAGAGGAGGAGGAGCTAAGCCCTACATGGGTGGGGCTAGAGAGAGTTTTGGCGGCAGTGGAGTCATTGTGCTGGCTGACGACGGACGGCTGGCGGCGCAGGGCACCGGGCACCGCCGCCTGGCCCGTCTGGAAGGTATAGACCACATCCATCTGAAGGAAGGACAGTCACAATGCACTGTTAGACAGCACAGATAGAGCCAGAGGACAGGACAACCAGTAGGAAGAGACTTCTGAAGAGATTAGAAAAGGCAATAGTCCAAGTGCAACGGCAAAGACATGCAAATCTAAAGGGTTAATCATTGTTAAATTCCTCTTTTTATAGAAAAACGATAAACACAGAAAACAGAGGAAAGGCTTCTGCTGTTAAGGAGATGCGAGTCAGAAGAAACAGTGTTAGGAGTTTGCACAACATAAAGTGGGTTCTGTATGACCGAACACTGAGCCGAAGATGCATTTAGATGGATCCAACCAAGATTGTAAACACTGTTGCAGCAGTTCATTCATCAGACTGAAGCTGATCATCATCCATACAAGGAACAGTACACAGCTTCGCTGATCAGATGGACATTTGCTTTTTTTGATTTTGAATTTCAGTCTCTTTTTTCTTCAGTAAGTAAGATAACATCCAGTTGCCAGGTTTCAACGTGTCACATGACTTTGTCAGCTTCAGATTTAACAGAGAGATGACAAAACAAGCATGAGCTTTCTTTCACACTTCGTCCCCTCATTGAACACTAGCCAATCATCCAGGGGGATCACCCCCATTGGAACATGTGCGGCTGTTGAGAGAAAAGACCACTGAGCTTTGACACAGCATGGAAAGGCATAAAAGAACATGAAACAGAAATAAAGACGAAAGAGGAGGATAAGGCAGACTAGGAAGGAGAAGCAGTCTGAGGGACTAAAGGTAAAACTTGATCAGAAACTCTGATAGAACGAGGGGATGGAAGAAAAAAAATGGCACAATGAATAAGGAGCTTTTGAATCGAGCCGACCAAAGAAAAGTAGAAATATGTCATTTGGAGTGACTGATAAAGTTTTGGGCGGTGGGGTGCTGCTTGTACCAATTATCCCCCCACTGTGTCTGACTGTTGAGGCGTTGAGCGGTGCAACGCTGCCCACCAGGATTAGAGAGGAGGAGGACAGGATGAGGAGCATGGAGAGATAAGAACCTAATTAGCTTGCAGCCTTTTGTCGTTCCTCCCCCCCCCCCATCCTACATCCTCCCATCCCAGGGGGACGACAGAGTAATATTACAGATACACAGCCACGAAGAGGAATAAAATGGAGCTTTCTTGTTTCTGTACAGCAGAAGAGGATGAGAGCTTTGTTTCAGTTTCTTCTCATCTGGCATCCTCTTACAGGACCTATCGCAGCTTCTTCGGGACAAACTGAAGGTTACCGAAACATATCATCCTTTGAGCTGATATGAGGTTCTGGTTGTCGGCTCACACACATTCAGACTCACGGGTTCAACAAGTACAACTGGTTTACTTCTGAAAGGAAAACACCTGACCCCTTCTGACTGAGTGTGTTTGTGTGTGTGTGGGAGCAGAGCGTTGGCTTTTGTTACTGTAAGTAGGTGTTAGCATCAATGCTAATGAAGCCCACAGGGACTAAATGGACATGCTAATGCTCAGTACGTGCTGATCCTGTAGGAGGAAAACACAATCTTTGAGTATACACACTCCCGGCTAAGATTTCACCTGAATGTGAAGTGCGCTGACGAAGAGCTGGTAGGAAACTATTCTAACATGGAAATGATTTAATCCCTTAAACTGAACAATGGAGGAAAACTGGATGATGGTCCCCAAGATCTGGTTGTGAAAACATTTTGGTTTTCAGTCTGGTACTCTCCTGACTACAGTCAACACTGATGCAGAAACAGGTGGCTGAAAACTCACTGTCAGGCTCTTACCAGACTAAAAAAAATACTCAACAAGCTTCTGTTGGTGCCGATGTGTTGGCCCCTCTTTAATCTCTGGTTTAATGAAGTGGTTCTGTACTGTAGCTCTGCAGCAGAGTGTGAAATTAACTGGTCTAAAGCTGCAGTGTGTATCTTAAAGCTGCAGCTTTGCCTCCTCACACTCTACTTTGCGTTTTCATTGCTTTTCAACACAAACATGAGATAGGCCGTGGAGAAACAAGCTCCAGTTATGAAAAGGAACTCTTGACTGGCGACTGTAGCTCAGTGGATAGAGCCGTCGTCTACTAATCAGGAGGTTGGTGCTTCGATTCCCCTCTGCTATATGTCGAAGTGTCCTTGGGCTAGACACTGAACCCTACATTGCCTTCCGATGTGCCTACTGGATGAAGAGTGTGTGTGAATAGTTAGTTAACACCAAGTATGTTTCAACATATGTGAAGCGGTTTCACTTCTCTCATATTTAAAAATTCCTTCCCAGGAGATACCAGACGACCCTTCTCTGGATGATAGGTTGTTTCCAAGGTTTATCTTCATTAAGCAACAAATAAATAAATTAATATATAAATCCTAGACTGAAACAAGCACTTCCGTTCTTATGGAAAAATTCAGCAATAGGGCTCTGGACGTCATGTGACTCTCTTGGTGTACGCCGCCATCATGGCAGGAAAATCAGCTTCGACTTGAGCAGCGCTGGCTGTATATAAGTAGTAGGTTTTTGATCTATTAGAAAACTAGATAGATTAATTATCCCTGACCCTTTTCATGTTCTCAGCTTACATGAAATCTTTTTGGGCAATAAGAGCTGACTTTTTAGCGGACCTGTGGTACTACTATTATTTTAGATCTTCCCTCATTCTACCCTGGATAATCCCTAAAAGCCTGGTGGGATATAAAAGCACACGGTCAAGAGTCTTCCAGTGAAGAACTGAGATGTTGTCACTGTGTCACATTTACTTGTTGCTCACACAGCAGGTGCATGGGGCATGAATTCAGGCCCTGCAGCAATCCACACCATTATACCCGGTCTAATGTACATTTAATGAAAGTAGGCCATCCGTTAGGAATAGTAATTAAAAAATGTAAACATAAATAAGATATAAAGTTTAGACCAAAAGTATTTAAAAAAATGTTTAAAGGAGCTAACAGCAACAATTCATTGCTTTCATACTAAAGGAATTTAAAAAATCTCTTTGTGAATCATCTAGAGTTTAGCATGACGTCACACAGCGCCTCTGTGTTGATCTGCAGCTCTGTGATTACTACCCAGTCCGGCCGCACGTCCATGTACAACCACGCGCACACGCACCCCCGTCCTTATAAACAGCCACCACAGGGCGGAGTAACTATGCAGCACGTGCACTCAAGATGGCGGTAGTTATGGGAAGCAACCCACCGAAGATCAAGCTACTATTACTGTACCTCCAAGGAAAACAATGTTATCTTACAAGGAAAGGGACAAAACGTGGATTAATGTTGGTCTGGCATTCCCAAGGTGGAGAGAGCTGCGAACAGAGAAGGACTTCAGTTTGACTCTGAGCTCGCTCTTCTTCTGGTATGTGAATCACGGAACGTATTCCACCTCGCCCATGTCTCTTTTTTCCTCTACCACGAGATGGTACCAGCCTCTGATATGACATGATTTCGTTATGGAAACAGCACATGAACATTTACTCAAGGAAAGTTCTGTTGCTATAGCAATTATAAATTTGAGGTACTTTGTTCTTCGACATGTTCACTTGAAAGACAAAATTGTTTTGCTCCACGTTTAAATTACACAAAGTAAAACTGAATGAGGCGAAGGAGAGTTTTTCCTTTTTTAAAGAGGGGTGTGGTTTCCATTTGGGGGAGAGGTAGAGAGAGGCGTGGATTGTCACAGGCTTTGTTTTGGTTTCAGAGACAGCTCTACAGTACACCACCTACATGAGTGCACAGACGGCCCAGAGACCACAGAGTTTGGACTCCATGACCTGCAGCAGCTACAGTAGGTCAGCTCTATGTCACATCCAGACCTTGGTTCCGTGTTTTAATGCATTAGTATTCTACATAAACAGATGAAATGTTTAAAATGTTCACCAGCAGCAGCTAAAGTTAACATAACTCCCTCTTAGCCAAACTGGTTGTCTCAAAACTCTCAGCTGAGGTCTGTGGACAACCTGTGTGCGCACAGACTGCGAACAGAAAACATTTTAATAATCACTCCATGTACATAATTATCTACCGCCTTTTTTTTTTTTCTTATATCAAGTAACCGCTGTTACTTGCAGAGCTCCGTGGGATACTGTAATAGTCACAACATAAGCAGAATAATTGCCTCCTGGCCCGACTGGTCTGTTTTCTTCATTTGATGACAGTTATCCCTCACTCTACATTCTGGATCTTTGGGAAATCTGTAATATCATCATCCTTTTGCTTGTCCTCAGCTATTCTGGCATCCTGGGGTTTAAAACAAAACACCATATTTACCGTTTACGTGACCAGATAAGCTACAACAGCTATAACTGCAGCAGTTTGACCGGCACAGCTTCCTGCCACCATGGCGGAGTTAAGGTTTTTTCATAGACTCATGACACATCCCTGAAGGTGTTTAAAGGCATTTCCATGTCAGACCGGTGTGTTTATACTGGAGCAGCACAGACTTCCTGTTTCAGAGAATCTGCATAAATACAAGAGAAATTCCAGGGAAGCGCAATACAAACATCAGCAGATGAGACTGAGCGGCCACAACAAAATGCTCAGATATGCTACGCGTTCCCGCTAGATTAAATGGGAAAGTGGGTTTAAACTTTTAACTGGTAGTTTACATGGAAGTCCACAGAGATCCGCAATTTCCTCTGATGTACAAATCCTGAAGCCTGGTTCTGAATCAGCTTTCACAGGTCCAAGTTCTGCATTCAGAGATGAACTTGAACCTTTTCACCACTGAAACAGCTCACCAATAAAACAAAAGCAAAAAGTCTGCATGTATGTAAAAATAAACAAAATCAAACATCAGTTTAAAAGCAGTTTTCTTTTTCCTCCTGTTCATCGAGTTACCACAGCAACTGTTACCTTCTCACAAACCATCCTGGTAACTTGATATCAGAAAATCAAGAATTAGTGCTCAAGTGAAAGCGGTTTCAGGTGTTGTTGATGGTTTGGGAGTTAGGGTGCATGTGGAAGTCGTACCTGCGTCTGGATGCGGTTCAGACCTCTGAACCAGAGGATTTGGCCTCTCCTCAGCTCCATCTCTGCATGGTCGATCTCATCTGTGTCCTCAGTCATCTCCTCCTTGTGGATCTCCTCCTTAGTGATGCCATGGCCAGCCTCCTTCAGGAACTTCAGGTGGTGAGTTGGGATGGCCGAGATCAGCTGAAGTAAAGAGAAAACAGATGTTTACAGATGATCAGTCCAGTTGAGAAACAGCTGCAAGAGGTCACAGAGACCACCACTGACCAAGACTCAAGGCAACTACATCGATCCCAAAAGGGCAATTCATTTCTAGCTCACAAACAACCATTACAGTTACTCATTCAGAGGACATGAGATTGGTCTACATGTGCCTACTGCTCTTCATGGGCCTTCCTTGAGCTCCATCCTCCATATTATAACTACTTTACTTTTATTTATTCTTTTTTCAATTCAAAAATAACTCTGGTAAACCTTGAGCAAGGATGGGATCGTGTTGTCTGCGCAGAGGCTGAAGCTGCATCTTCTCATTACATTTCTAAATTTAGAAGAGCGACAGAACATTCTTCCTCCTGAGGAGCTGCAAACCTCCAGTTCTGAGATGCCTTCCTTGCAGCAGCAGGTGTAATCTTTTATTTTTCATGACTGTTAAACCACTGCGGCTATCCAAAAATCCTGAATGCTTCAGCTCTTATAGTTCATTAGTATTCTAATCGTTTCTATGAAGTTTCATTTGGACTGAACTAACATGTATATGGAGAATCCAGTGGAAAAATACCATCACACTAATGACTACTGTCCATCTTTCCACCTACAACAGTACAAATCATCTAAATGATTACAGGCGTGATTAGAACTATATTTTATATGATTAAAAGTAGCTGTATACCCTGGTAAGTGATTGCTGAGTTTCGAATCTCATTTTAACAACTCATGTAAGTCTTGCTGAAAAAGTTCTTTAAAGCTTTCGGGAGGTGTAGATGACATTATTTATAACAATTATTCATAAGACATATAAATCCTGCATAACAGAAGTTGTTGAAATTGTTTGTTTCTTAAAGCGTTCAATATTGTTGTTCAGTATTAACCAGAAAATCATTTGTTCAGGATATATTCCAGTCTATTGCTGCTGCTATCAGTGTGTTCACTGTTCAGTTAAAAGTAAAGCAGAGACCTCGGCCTCCTGAAGTGTGTCAGCTTTTATTTTCTCCTTCTGATGGAAACAAAAGCAATTTTAGGTCTAAAATAAGTCACAGCGCTCATGTCAGCCTGTTTCTGTCAGCATTTTTCCATTTCTTTGTTCTTAAGCTCTGTCCTCCAACTGAACCCACCACAACTCTTTAATCTGAACTTTTTAAACTGGAACTTGTGAATCTGCAGCCAGTGTGTGTGTGTGTGTATGTATGCTAACAGGATCATGCATGTGACGTGTGTGTTGTATATCCACAAAGGGACTGATACACTGGGTTTGTTCTCCCTTGGTGCTCGTAAACAGGAGTTGCACTGCTTTCATGTGCTGAGCTCATTACCATGACGATGGTTGTGATGGCAACACTGCATCTGTGTGTGCGTGTATAAAAGGCAACAGTTTGCTGCCATAAACCTCTTATACTGAGCTCTTTTGGTCCTGGCTCGGTTGTCATGGGGTGTTCATTCAGATTTCAAGCACCTGAGTTTACTCTCACCTGTCCCCACAGCAGCTCTCCCACACCGATGAACACACACCACAGCCACTGGTCGATGGTCAGAGCCGTGCAGGAGAAGGGTTTCCCTCCAAACTGAACAATGATGATCTGATGATAGAGAGAAACACTGTGGTGAAGCAATCTCTGATGTTCCAGAGGGATTGGTTTGTTGATATTTTATGTTTCTTGTCAATAAACCTCAAGAAAAAACACACACACAAACACAAAAAAAACATCTCTCTTACTAACACAATTGTTCAAGTCTGGTGAATCATAGGTCTGCAGAAACAGTGGGGAATTGTTTTTGTTTTGGCCAGCAGGGAAACAACAACACTCTTCAATAACCACAATAAACACATATTGTTGTTATTCTGTCTTATTCTCACACGTCATCCTGAAAGTGTGTTGACAGGATTCTGTAATGAACACATCATTATTTCTTTCATGAGAAACATTTTGTGAGAGACTACAGTGAGCAACTATTTTAAAGAATATTTGTGAGCTGCAGCTAATCGCCCCAGTCCGTTGGTCTCAGAACAGAAACCATCTGAAATCTCAAATCCTATTTCTTCTCTTCTCCACTGCTCCGTTTACTCACCTCAGATTATTTTTTCCACTGCACTCCAATAATTAGTTATTGAAAAGGAGACAAAGGAACAGTTATCCAGCAATCCAATTAACATGTCAGCTTAGCCCAATAACTGTTTCACACTTCATTCAGATCATCTAATTTCTATTTGCACAACACTTTGCCCGGGCAGAGGAGGTGAAATAAGAATGCATGCTTCAGTGCTGCTATTAAAAAATGAAAAAATAAAAAATAAAAAAAAAACAAAAAAACTTCCATTTTCCTCCATATATAGTCTTGTCAGTTTAAATAAACTAACAGAATCATCCTATTCCGCTCAGTTTAACAACTTGTATTTACAGTGTGTTTATTATAATCAGAAGATTTTAAACACAGGTTTGGGAGCTGCTTCACTGGAGAATGACGGCGATGATGAAGTTACCTGCAGGCCGAAAGTCCCCAGTACGACGCTGCAGAAAATGGGATTCCTGTAGATGCCTTCAAACACGTTCCTCTCTCCGTGGATCTTCCTGGCGTTGATCTCGTTGAACAGTTGCATCATGACGAACACGTTGAAAACAATGGTGTAGTGCTCTGACGGCGGTGAGTGTAGGGGAGCGTTGCGGCCGCTGTCAATGTCGAAAAAGTTCTCACCTGAGAAACAATGACGTAAAAGAACCAGGGGGGAAAAAAAAGTCAGAATATTTCTGACTATGCATTACAGACAAGCAAACATGTCTGAACATGGACAGGATTCTTTTTGTGACTGCTATTGGCTGTTGAATTCACCGGCGAAAAGGAGTGTGAAGATGATGATAAGCTGATACACAGCATGGCCCAGAATGTTCTTCATCATGGTCCTGGAGATAAGAGGCTTGTCGCGGCCGTAAGGTTTACGTAGCAGCAGGGACTCGGTGGGCGGCTCAGTAGCCAGAGCAAGAGATGCCAGGGTGTCCATGATGAGGTTGACCCAGAGCATCTGGACGGCCTTCAGAGGAGAGTCCTGCAGGAAGAGATAAAGCCATTAGAAGTTCTGCTTACAATCTAAGTCAGCAAACAGAAAAATCTGAAGGTCTCATTCTCTGTTTTCCCTCAGCACCTTCTCCTCTTTGCGCTGTATGATTAACAGTGGGTGGTGTGGGTGTGTGGGTGTATGTGTGTATGTATGCACATATGTGAGTGAGTGTATGAGTGTGCATATGGAGAAGAGCTGCGACATGCTCTTTGGGGGACGTCCTGGGACAGACTGGGGATGGTGGGCCGCAGGTCTGGGTTCTCCTGCTGACCTCCCCTACCCCCTGCCCCCACCTGCATTGGGTGCCTTCCAGGGCTGGTGGCAGCTCATTGATGAATTTGTTTAAATCTTCTTCAGAAAATACCTTCCATCATTTCTATTTGAACTTATCGTTAAGTTAAATGTTTAACTTACCTATGACTGGTTTTATTAATGTTTAGGAAAAAACAATCCCTCTAAAAACGATCAAGTAAACAGACAGTACTGAAAATGGGAGCAAAATGCCCAAAGAAAAACATTCAGAAAGAAAGACAACTCTTGATCAACTTTAACAGATTACAAGTTCCACCGTTGGTGCACCTCTGACCTGGCCATGGTGCAGTCACAGAGGCTAAACAGGCCACATATGTACGACCAAGCCAGCATCATGTATCTCACCACTCTGATCAAAATCATCATTACTCAGCTGACTACTGTGAAGCTCATGTGTGAGCACACACTGATGCAGGACTGAGCCACCTCTGTTTGTTATAAGGAGAGGGGATGGCAAAAAAAGAAAAGAAAACTTTAAGGTGTTCCTTGATGGAAAACACTACCGTAACATTGCTGTATAATTTCACACCCACAGAACAAATGATACTTTTCCCACAATAACATCCTGCTGAATCCATGACTATTTTTATTACATTTTATATATTCTATTAAATATAAAAATGGCCTCATAACAAGTGATCTTCTTGCTGTGTGGCCATGGTCCTCTCTAATCTCCTTAGCTAGTTTCTTTAAGCAGAGATGAACATGTTTGTGCTATCGGCTTCGAGCTTTCATACAGATGAATAAGGTGACGATAATTGTGTTGGTATGAGTAACTGACTGGTTTATATACACTCACATCTGTCATTTCTAGGTGGAGCGTGTATCGTGTGATGTAAATGTTCATATAAAAAGGTGGTGCATGTTGTGTATCTCACACTACATGCACGCAGCATCTGCAAGTCTGTTAACTGGGTTTTTGTCTTTGGTTTAGTTGGAACATCTTAAGGAGGCGCTAGTGACACGTTCAATGTTTACCAGTTCACACAAAGACACTGTGCTGGATCTCCCCCCCCCAACACACACAGCCTACACCCCAGCATCCGTCTCAGCACGTACAACAAAGACATGAATCATCTTTAATGATCTGTGTCAACATGTCGGCAGCCTTCCACAGACCAGCGCCTGATGATCAGCGAGTATGATCATAGCCCACAGACCTGCTGAGGCCTTGTTACATACCAGGATTATGATAGTGGTGAGTTGCCATGGTTTCAGGCTGCATCTTAGCCTAGTTTATGTTCTGTGTGCTGTTAGAGGAGTTAGTTATCCACCCTGCCAGCTGTGAGCCTTTCAATTAATGCACAGTCCCAACCATTTCTTCTTTATAAAGTCAGGAACTCAGTTTCTTCTTTAAAGACACAATGAAAGAAAAATCGAGCCACATAGTCACACTAAAAACAGAGATGACTTCCTGTTTCTTATTTCAGGTTTGTCTAAGGGAGGCTTTCTGTGAAATGCAAACAGCACTCCAGGAGGGAGCACTTTTGATTTAAACTTACAACTTGACCTAAAATTATTCACATCCAACCTTGTACACACAGCTCAGAGAGGGCTTACCTGTGTGATGCAGGCGCCGGTGAACGCCACGATCACTGCCACCACATTGACGGTCAGCTGGAACTGCAGGAACTTTGAGATGCTGTCGTAGACGTTTCTCCCCCACATGACGGCCTTGACGATGCTGGTGAAGTTGTCGTCAGTCAGGATAATGTCGGATGCCTCTTTTGCCACATCTGTGCCGGCGATTCCCTGACAGAAACCAGAGAAAAAACAAATGAGGATTTTCATAACTGGGGGCAAAGTTCCTGTCTAGTTGAGTCTGATGTCGATTTTCATTTGTGCGATTGTCAATAAATGCATTAAAAGGGCCAGAACCAGGAACAAAGAGATCGTCCAAACACGTTATGTTCATCCAAACTTTGATATTTCTTTTTACTCCTAAGCATTGAGCTCCTCTTTTACACTTTGTTTGCTAAAAGTTGTTTTGCAGTTCCTTAAAATTGCTTTTAAAACAGCCTTTAGCTCACAAAATGACTTTCATCTTTAGCTGGTACCCAGTGACGCTGTTGGCATAATGAGGGATGAGAGATGGATGAAGAAAACTGTCACCGTCAGACTTGTCCCCTTCTCGCTGACCTGAAAAATGCTGACTTCATCATCATAACCATTCTATTTTCTACCTAGCTCCCTTTATGGGTTTAAATGAGAGCTGTTTAATGTTCCAGGAACCAGGTCTGGATAGATATTGCAAAAATACACCCCTTACTTCATCCAAGCACTAAATGTCACTTAATGTTAAATAACAACAACAGATAAAAGCATTATTTTTATCATTACATGTTGTACTTAAATATGAAGTTTTCAAAAAATGATGGATGAATCTCAAGAGAATCAGGAACAAAGAAGGTGGAAGAGGAGGAATATTTATTTCTGCTATACAGATTCCAGTCTTTGATCTTATTCCAGCACACATAAAAACAAATAAAACATGATGACAAGAAGGAGAAAAAGCTGCTTCACATCAATCAGCTGAGACCTGAGAGCTGCACCGCTAAGTAGCTCCTCCTCTACAGCAGCTGCAGCAGGCCAAGTTACCATGGTGATCTAAGCAGTTTAAAAAGCACCTTTGCAACATTAAAACCTGTTAACTCTAGTTTTGCAGCGTATCCTTTGGGAGGAGGTTAGTCAGACACCAACACGATGAGCCGGAGCACTAAAAGCAGAGCAAGTCCTGAGAACAGGGATGTGTTGAGACAGGGGCTGTCACAAAGAGCTGCTGCTCACAATGAGTAAAACCTCATCACTCTGCTGAACATCGGGAGCCGTATGACAAATACAGGGGTGAAGAGGAGGACAATCCAGCTGCTGAAGATCAAAAAACATTTCTACCCTCAGAACAACTGGACCAATGGCAAAGAAGAGATATGAATTTAAGCCTGTTGTAGAGAGCTGAGCTTTCAGTCAGTTTTAATGCTCCTCATCACACAGCTGAAATCTGACTGTCCTTTTTATTTTTGTCACCAAGAGCGGCTGTAAAAAAGCTAGAATGTGAGCTGCTGTGTCTCATAACGCAGTCAGATGCTCCCAAACAGATGGAGGTGGATCGCTGACTGATTTAAGACTAAACAGGCGTGAATTGAACAGGGACGTCTGAGTGCAACCTGAAAATAATCATTTAGGACATATTAGGATTGAGGGTTCGCTGCCTTTGTGATGAGAAGAGAAACAGTAACTGCTGCCAGGCTGCTGTCTGACAGCGCAGCAGCTGCTCAGCCGCCTGCAGGAGATGCTGCTGTTCAGATGACTTTCCTCAAAGAATAAAAGGTCACAGCAACACAGGAACCAGCTGATGGGACAGAGCCTATGCACATGCCTCAACTGCTTTTAAATCCATCAATACTGGCTTTAGCATCAGCTGATCTCCCGTTCATTGTCACTGTCTGCGCCAACACCAGCTAAGAGAAGCTCCTCACAATGGATCCCTGTATATCTAACAATCAGCAGCAGCTGAACCATTTCCCCCTAACCAACAGATACCAGTTAGAGAAGCTGCTTCAGGTGGCAGATTTACTGCTACATTCCTGTGTTAACTGAACAAGACCTGACTGGGTAGAATCACATCACCTCAACCTGAATAAGATTCTGTTCAGAAGAAACAATTACTGATATAATGTATGTGGAGCAGACAAACATGTATAGGTCTGAAAACAGCATCATGGCATCCAAACCAAAGATTTAAGACATATTGTAAGGCAGGGGTATCAAACTGGTTCCAGAAAGGGCCGTGTGGCTGCAGGTTTTCATTCCAACCAAGCAGCAGCACACCAGACTCCACTCA
>JBBDHI010000003.1:6091993-6102765 GCA_037177115.1 Craterocephalus stercusmuscarum
CTGACCAGGCAGAGTTGCAAGTGCTGCTTTCAGGCCACAGACCCCGAGAGGAGGTGAGGGAACATCAAATCACTCCAAACGCTTTGTTTAGCTCCACAAGGATTCAGAAAAGCATTTATTGAGGTAAAAATCCTTCATAGTTCTGCTTTAAAACTGGTGTAATGTGTTCCCACCCCCTGGTCCTTGTCAGAACCCGTGCCCATCCATCTTACAACCAGTGCATGTAAGATGAATGCCGTTGTTGATCGGTGGCACATACCAGAGAACACAGCTAAAGTTAAATTAAAACTCCTCCTCTTCACTCACACCTGATGGAACATGTGTTTTAGAGCTGGGCGATATAAACAAAATTTCATATCTTTATAGCTTCAAACACTTTTGTGACCATCACAAACTACATTATCTTAACTGTAACTGTAGCAAACCTGTACTACCTGTGCAACCTAGGTGATGCATCGAGCCGTGAAAAAGGCCAATTTAGCCAGATCCATAACCACAGAATTATCAGCCATGGAGAATAAGTAGAGAAAATTATCTGTGGCCTTCATCTTAAAACTCTTCCCGTCTGACAAGTTCTCTTTTATCCTGTTCTCCTGTCCACCTGTTGTCACCTTCATTCATACCAAAGCAGCTCCTCCATTTAGAATTTTATGAGTCACTGTATTTTAAAAATACAAAATACACAGGATACACACACCCACGCAGAGTAAGCACTAGTCAGGAAACATTTTTTACTCCTTTTTATCACCCTTCTTTTCAGCAGCCGGTGTCCTTCCTGCTTTTCCTCCATCTCTGCCTCTGCAGACACACCTGCTCTGCATACTAAAGGAGCAGCCTGCACCACCCTCCTTAACGCGCACACACACTCTCACATACAATCAATTCCACTATGCAAAGTCCAAAGTGGTCACACCCTCCACACAAAGAGAAACATTTTGTCTTGTTGCAGCCAACAAACACACACACTCACATACACACAATTCCTTGATTCAGTTCACTTTGACTGCACACAAACATTTCCACATGCAGGTCACATCAAATGGCCAAAACTAACCGGCGTGTGATTGGTCCAGACCAGAAATGTGAGTGCATCAGAGACGGTGTGGCGCAGTGTGCCACACAGTAACCAGAGAACGTCAGAGAGAGAGAGGCCAGGAATGCAGGAGACCACACCCATATCTGCAGTCATGTGACAAGGGTGAAAAAAGGAAATCCCACACTGCAGAGAGGAGGAGGGGAGGTGTGGACTTACCGTGAAGCACACACACAGGCACACAGTTCAGTGTTAATGATGCTCTCTGAAGCTGATTCAATACAAGGTACACAGTTTTAACAGGAAGAAGAAATAGAAATTCCTGTTCATTAACCCTTGATCTTGTTTTCTTCGACAACAAATGCACGAGTCAACCGTTGAGTCAGACAGGCCTGTAATGCGTCCACGTGTTTAAACATGTTGCTTACACACTGTTGTAAAGCTCGACAGCTCCTGATAAGAAGTCTGCCTGGGCTCTGACTGACTCGTGGAGCTCGACACATTTACTGATTGTTTGCAGATTTCCCACACATACCATAATCTCAACACATAACAAGCCTGAATTCATAGTTGGTCAGTTTCCAATGCATCAAATGTTCTAATGTTGAAGGAAAGCATTTGAATGCAACACAACTGAGGGACTTAGTCATCAGAATTGAATCTACTGCTAATTTACTGGTGAAATGAAGCAAAGTATGGCAAACTGGAAGTGTGTTTACAAGAAAAGGGCTGCATAGAGGACTGAATAGACAGGCCATCAAATACAATCCATTAATTAGTTCAGGATGTCATTAGTTACCATACCAAAGAAACGCCCAAGCAGTTCAAAAGCAGATTCAATTCTGATTTCAGCACTCACCCACAACATAAACACCAATTAGACCATTTTCTACACACCCTGGACAGGTCAGAGTTCATCACAGGAACCAAAGAGGCAACCTCTTATACTCACAGCTTTAGTCTGTTTAGAATCAAAACCACTTAACCTAATATACATGTTTTAAAAAAACGGAAAAGTAACATCACATCTAAGAAGAAACCAAAAATTCTGTCAGCAGATCCAAAGAACAGGTTTCGATGTGTTATACAAGACTGTAGGAGATAACTCCTATCTCTACATAGAAACAGAGAAAGCAACATGGAAATGTCTCATGGAGAAGCAGCAGCATATCCCAACCACCATTAGTGTATGAGGACTTTTAAAACTTCTTAGTTTAAAACAGAAAGCTCATTCCTGGGATTCCTGCCTGGCTGCCTGGATGAGTGGACAGTTTAGACAACCTTACTGAGGCCCCACAGTCCATTGTGCAGTTTGTGAGGATACAATATGATCTGTGTCTCAGACAGCTACAGTGTTCCAGTAAAAAAATGCACATTCTGCTGTTTATTCATACTTGTGCTTCACACACTGCACTCCATACTGTATCTATATACTGTAAAATAATCTTCCTGTTTTAGCTCTATTCTTGTTTGACACTTATTTAGTCCCTTTACCTTCTTCTACTTCTGCCTTAAAATGTGACTGCTCTTAATGCATTTAATTCCCCCCCATGGGTATAATAAAGTAGTTTAGAAATCCATTTTTATTTCCAGAGGACCTGAACATTTTTACTTACATCCTACTTCCCAACTCAGATGGGACAGCAACAGTAATGCATCATTCTCAGAAGGGGTGACCATTTAAAGCAAACGCAAACTGGAAACATGTTTAGGTCTCAGCACAGCGCAAAACACAGATCATTTGTTGCAAGTCACACTGTGAGCCTGCCATAACATACCCTGAAAGGCACAGATGGAGCGGCAGTGCTCAGTGTTGCAGATGCAAAGACACAGAGGGAGACACAGGATTTTTTTTCCCACATCCAACAGGAAGACACAGTGACGTATGCTTCTACAGGAAGACAGCACCAAATCACAGTTAACCTCGCAGATACACTTGTTTTGAATTAGCCAACTATAATTAGCAAACATAAGTGAATAGATTTCAGCTAAACAAATTTTGGCACCACATTAGTGCTTCGATTTCTCAGCACTTTGATGCAACAGCTTGGGCTCAATTATCCTTCCCCATCAAAGTGAATGTAAGGGTCCAGATAGAATCTGCACAGTGCTGAAGAACTTCAAACAAACATCTGCTTAATCTCACATTTAACTTAATTTCTGCAACATGCAGCATCTACTGTTTACTGGAACTTAGGAAGCCTCTGTGGCTTCAGATCATTTTCTATGAAAGCAGAGAAACCAAGACGTGGGCTGACAGAGTAATCAACAGCACACAACATTGTCCTTGTCGTTCACGCCCTTCTCAAGTTAAAACTGAGCCTAAACAAAGCAACAACATCTGCAAAGCATCCAGAAATCCAAAAATCCTGTTTGGAGGCTGATGCTCTGAAGCTCAGTTTTTTCATAATAGCCGATTCCAGATCCACACTAATCATAACCCGGATTTACCGAAGCAGGCCTGCAACAGCCTGCGCGTGTCCATGAAAACTAATCAGACGGTAGTGACGAAAGTTAAGCCCCAAGTGTTACTGCAGGAGGAGCAGTCGGAGGGAAGGCCCATTGTTCCTGGAAATGAAGGGAAACATCTCACACATTTACACTTAGGTCCTGTTCAGATTACTCACACAGACTGTTCTTATGCTTTCCTTCAATAAATCCATCATATTTATCAAACTATCAACACTCTCCTTCTGGAGGTGTGTCATTTTCCAATTGTGAATAAAGCTTCCACAGTTGCTATGGAGATTTCCTTGGCAGGAAATGACAGCTTTTTATTTTATGATTTACTTTCTCTTGCAGAGGTTATAAAATAAGAAAATTGCATATTAACAGAAATGGTAAATCTCTAAAGTAAATATCAATTTATTAACATTTACTTAACACTTAATTTTAATGTTAAGAATTTTGACCAAATATTTGTATGTTAAATAAAATGTTTATAAAGAGTAAATAAAAATAAGTAAATAACTAAATAGAACAACTTATATTTCTTTTTGTACTGAACACATTGAAAAGCTAATACCGGAGGTAAAAAAATAAGAAAAATGTCAGAGCTTGTGTCTGTTTTGTTGTGGTGACTGCAGGTTTTTGATGTCGTGGCATTGGCATTCAGTTCAGTTCAATCTAATTTAATCAAATCCCATAAATTTCAAAACTACTTTTTAGAAAGACATGCACAGCTGAAAAGTTGATAAATGACTTCTATTTAAAAAGTAGCATGTTCAATTAAGTTACTGCGCACTGAAGAAACAAAAGAATGACTCATTCAACTCTTCCTCCTACAGAAAAAATAAAAGAGGAGTTTTATCCCCTCAAGTATAAATACATGTACTTTGTTATGTTTTTAAAGGCTAATAGATGAGCCTTACAGTCAACAGGTCTCAGGCCTCAGCTCCTAACACGCCTGTTTACTGTAAACACCTCCAAACTCAAAAAGTGTTTTGAAGCATGGGAACTTAGTACCAGTTCACTGTCATGTTTATCACAAAACATGGTCATACTTTGTTTTTTTAGTTTTTATTTGTTTGCTTTTTGCTTCCCTTGAAAAAATTGTAAAGTCATCCAGCTGAGACATGCAATATCGGTGAGAACCAAATGTCCTTGTTTGCACCTGATGTGTTTCAAGTAAACATCTAGAAATGATGGGACTAAACTCAGATAGCCTCAACAGATACAGTGGCACGGTTGTGTTGGTAACAAACCCTGAACCTGATAACACCTCGTGTGTACCTGTAATCACCAAGCTAGCATGGCGGAGCTCGCCCTTCTGACAATGCTGCTGTCACTCAGCTGATCCATGACCAGTATTGGACACACTACTTTAAAAAAGTAATTAATTATAGTTACTTCTCCCTAAAAGTAACTGAGTTAGTAACAGAGTTACAGCATCATAAAAATAACTAATTACTCAGAAAAGTAATTATTTGATTACTTTGAAAAATAAAAAAGTAACTAACATAACCTGAATAAAATGTAACATCTGATGAATTAATAAAAATTGAATTTTGTAGAAGGAATTACTTAGAAAAAGACAAATCTCAGGTTGATAGATGTTGTCTCCCCTCTCCACCTCCTCGTGCGCGCGCTGTGTGTGCGTGTGTTGACTGACTTACCCACAGCTCCTCTGACATTTTAATTTTCCGGCAATCATCATAACTAGTGGGAAAATCAGGATAGGCGTTAAGAACTGCTTAAATGAGCAGATTCATAATGCAACGTTGTTGCATCTCCTGCAGACAACTTCTGACTCCAACACGAGATGCTGCTTTATTTTCAGCCAGCAACGCTCACAGCAGAACACGACCTCTTCTACTCCAGTTTATGCTCCAGTTTCACTCGTATCCCTCCGCCTCCTCACCAGCAGCAGTGCAGTATAGTCCCGACAAACGTGAAAGTTCGGTTCGCCCAAAACAATAATGAATCTCATCGTATGAAAGTAATGCGCTGTCAGTAAACGTCAGTAACGGTAACGGCGTTGTAACGATGAGTAATTAGTAAAGAGTAATTAGTTACATTACCAGTTACTGAAAAAAGTAGCGCCGTTAGTTAACACTTAAGGCTCATCATTGTCCCTGACATCAGATTGATGTGTGTAAACACACACCGGTGAAGGGCTGAGTTCCCTGTTTGGTATGTGTGAATTACATAAGAGCTGCAGGTTCCTATTTTCAACAGGTATGTACTGTAGGGGTTTGGTGTGACAGGAATGCAAAATCTTTGTGTCTCTATCTATTTTTACATCTAGGATGCAAAGCAACTAGAGAAATGCCCTCCAATACACAAAGGAGCCCCCAAATAAGCCTTTTAAACTGGTCGACATGAAAACCTCTTAGGATATCAAGACCAAAACATGTCATTTTTCAAAATGTGCTTTTACAACATATAGACTTTGCTTCAATAGAAATTTTTCCATAAAATACAATTCTGGATTAGTAAGTCAAAAAATATGTTTTCTCATTTATTAAATACTTGCAACAACACAGAAGATAAAAACTTTAAACCTTATTTCCCCTTCCATGTTTCAGTTTAAATTGATTAGTAGAGTTCTTCACTTTTTCTGTGTATTTTTCCATTCTCCGTTTCAAAAGCTTAAGAGTAAAAAGATTTTCAGGAGGAAATGGTTTTTCCTATTTCGTACTGAAAAAACCTGACTGGCCTCACTGGGGCGGTCACATCAACTCCACCCTGATACCTTTATTGGAAACTAGGACACCCAGTTAGTAATTTGAGTTCATAAACTGACTTAAACATGCAGCAATGTTGCAAAGCCGGTTGGAAGACCTTCTAAGAACAGCAGCAGCAATTACAGAAGGAGGTTAACAAGCAAAGTTAGGAAGGCATGTTAGTACCTGATTTAGATTTTTCTTTAAAAAGGAACATTTCTTTAGCAGGGCGCAAAACAACACGTGCAGGTTTGTGCATGTAAAGTTGAACCCGTGTTGAAAACTTAATGTTGCTATATTTAACAAGTTTTCAGACTCTTCTAAAGAGGATTTTTGTTTTTAAAGTGGCTAAATTTTTTTTTTTGTATACTATATTTATCCCAACCGGGAAATTCAAAGTTCTGCATTTAACCCATCTCTGGAGGAACCAATGAACATATTAAGCCAGAGAGCAGTGGGAGCAGTGGGTGGGGTTAAGGACCTTGCTCAGGGGTCCAGAGTAGATAGCCAAGCTGTTGCCCGGCTCAAACCCGGGTCACCCGCGTGCCAGCCCGCTACGCAACTCACTAGGCTATCCACTCCCCAATCTAAAGAAACCCATCTAGCAACTTTCTCTGGCAGTCCCTCCCAGCTACAGCAACAGAAATGCACATACATGAGGCTGCCACTGACTGATCCACCCTGGCTTAGTCAGATAATAATGCATTTTAACGCTGCTGACATACTGTAACATTTTATACTGTCTGAAAAATGGGGTGGGGTACAGTGATGCATTATTGCTTCAACAGGCTTAGATGTGCTGCAGAAACACTCATCTGAACAGCATCTGTACCGACTCCATAACAACTCTTTCCTGATGTATTGCAATCGCTTGACGGATGATTTTTTTATTAAATGATAAGGTTGTTTTTTTTAAATGCTGAAATTTTTTGTACAAGCTAAACATGTCACCGTCTGTTCCTGAACAGATTTCCCATTTGTAGATTGGATATTTGCAGATTTTCAGCCAAAAGTAACTGCTCATATAGGAGGTTCATATAGAGGTTCTTTCAATAAAAAACATTTAAACAGCAACTAAACTAAAAACAAGCGAGTTTTAGTTTTGTAAGCCTTTATAAGATTAAACTTAATAGTATTTCAAAAAATCAGGTTGTGCACTTACATTATTTTTGGTGGAGAAAATATTTTTATTCAAAAATTTATTTCGAGGCCTGTTCAGTCAATAGAAAATAATTCAACCCTTCATATTTGAAGTAGCTCTCTGTAAAATGAAGCCTCAGAATAACCTATACAATATAACGTCATGTATAAATTCTTGTTCCTCCTCCTATTCCCTCTCTGACCTGCGTGCTCTTTGAAGGAAAACTCCTTTGAAGTGCGTCAGTATCTGCATTGAGGACCCTCCAAATTAGCTTTTATAGCAAACCGGTTCTGCATTGCTGTGAGGGCGGAGTGGTCTGGCTAACATGATAACCAGCGCACAGTTTAAACCGCTGGAGACCCAAACAAAAAACCTCAGAGGGCTTATATCGAACACTGTTAGTTGACTGGACAGAATGCAGAGGTTCACACAGAACAGTTCGTACGGAAAATCCTTATCTAATTTTCTTCTGACTGAAGTGTTAACAGCAGGTTTCAAGGGGAAATGAAAAACAAAGAGGGATGAAGCTGCTCTCGGGTAAAACTATTTGGGGTTACCTGGATTTCTGCACAGACTCTTCACAGAATGCGGCCTGATCATTTTAGTCGTTCTAATGGCTAAATGCTGCAAGTGACCAAGACCCTCAAAGGAGGTAGCTACATCTTTGCTCAGACTGATTCACCCACTACCTCGTATGATGTAGAAAATGGATGGAAGAACTTTGTAGTCCTAATACAGCACTGAACAAATATTGACACAGTAAATACACCATAAATGATGTGTCCAGTCATGTGTTCATTCAGTCCTTTTCATGCAGTAAAGAAGCACCACTTTATAACCTGCATGTAATGCAATGGCTGAGCAAATAATTCAATATGTTATGAAGCAGTTTTAGTGAATGGTGTCAGGGCAGAGATCTATTATCATGCATTTAGCAGAGGTCATATGACAAGAAAATGACCCAAACCAAACAAGAGACTATTCATAGAATTGAGCTCAACACGAAGAGGGCTGTTAAAGATTTTTTCTTCGCCTGAATTCTTTTTGTATTTTAAATAATATAATCCCTTTGAAAAGTCCTGCAGCAGACAAAAACTAAGTAAAGCCATAAAACAACATGAACAGAATCTGTGCAAAGATTCATGGTGTTGAAGTAAATCAGAGCAAAGTTACAGAGGTTCTAATAAAGAGAGAGCATGGCTTTTTTCAGTTCAGCACAGTTTGGCACTGAGTGAGATACTTGTCTGTCGAAGATTTTGGGACATACAACTCTGTCCACTGTCTTTAAAACCATCTTCAGCACTCCATCTGCAGTGTTCCTTTTAAGAATGACTGACACTTGTTTTTCATCCAGTCAAATTCATGTAACCATCAGGCAAAAAAATGGTGATTTTGAGCAAAGAAACTTCTGAGTGGGGGACTGTGGTAGGCAGGACCACTTTTCAGAAATACTTTATCGGCTAAGTAGACTGAGGTTTGTTGGAGTGCCAGGGACCTTTGTAAAGACATTTTACAACTTTGTGGTGGTAGCGGCCAACTTCTATGCTGGAGCAGCAGCAATATATCAGCTGTGGACAGGTAAAGACTGGACAGACTCATCAGGAAGGCCAGCCTGTACTGGGATGCCCCATGAACACAGTTCAGGTAGTGAGAGAGGGGGATGGTGGATAAGCTGTCATCCATGCTAGAGAACACCTCTCACCACCTCTATAACACTTTGTCTCTGAAGGGGCTTTGCAGTGCTAACAGACTGTTTCACTTCAAGTGTGACTTCATAGGTCCTTCATTCTCTGCAGCAGTTACACTGGAAACCAGCACTGCTCCCAGTAAACCACACATGCATAAAAGTCAATATAACTTAATATTGCAAATATTTTAAGTATTCAACTATAAAGAAAAACATAACTCTCTGACTGTACGTAGCCAGCTGTTTGCATTGTAACTTCAAATTTATCTTACAAAGGGCTGGGCGATATGGCCTCAAATCATTATCACGATATATTGAGCAGTTCATCTCGTTAATGAAAAATGGCCGAGAACAGCGCTATGGTGCACAATTTCTATTTACCACGATGTAATGTCAGACTAATGTACGGGTTCACCATGCCACTTTCTGTTCTGGACATGCTGGGAGTTTTTGTAAAATATTTAATTTGAATTAATGCAAACTGGGACCAATGGCTATCGACTGGGCAGCCCCATTATATTTTCATTTTCTTAAAATATCTGTTCGAGTGAGGTGGCAGCTGCATGATCACTCTGCATGGTCACTCCTTCCTGAACGTCTCCACTCCGTATATTCAGCATGTTGATACAGTCTCTGCGTCGTCGTGTAGCCGAATCCTCCAGCACATCCTCACAGGTTTCTCTGTGTGTGCTCTTAGATACATTTGTTTCACTCGGATATATTATTTATTTTTTCTTTATTATTATTATTTATTTTTTCTTTGTTATTATCATCATCATCATCATATTATTATTTATTATTATTATTATTATCATCAGCATTATTATTATCATCATTATTATCATCATTGTCTTTGTTCATTTCACTTTTTTATTCATTGCATATGTATGTATGCATGTGACTGGGTGAATGAGCATGTAGCATTAGAGCGCGGTACAGGTACAGTACATTTTCCATTTAACAGGAGTCATGAGGAGGCGGTGCACGAGCTGTGCACGAGCTGTGCACGTGTGCATCATGTCCCGTATCTCAGTGCTTTGTCATCCTCCGCCTCAGGTGGACGACTCTGTGGAGGCTTTGGACGCCGCTGCTGTGGAGGCGGCGCTCTCCCTCTGTGAGGAGGCGGTGTCGGAAGGCCACGCCCTCCCCGGCCCCTGGGAGACCCCGTCTGAGCCCGCTCCCCCAGCCCACGACTCGGACTCCACTCAGGACCCGGCCGCGGTGCCGGCCCCGGCCCCCGGAGGCCCGGAGACCCAGCACCAGCCCGACCCCCAAAGGAAAGAGCCGTTTAAGGGAAACGGCGACGGACCCGAGGCGGCGGGGCGCGACGTCGCCTCTTCTGTTGCTCATGGCAACAGCGGCACAGGAAGCGAAGTCGCAGAGGAGGCGAGCGCCGCGAAGGAGGCGGCGGAGGCTGCTGTGAAGAGCGAAGGCGAGGAGTGGAGCCAGCCTGAACCCAACCCGCCCTGCCTAGGTGGGCCGTGCACACGCCTACACACACACACACGTTTACGTGCACGCCTACGTATGCACACGCGTTTACGTGCACGTCTACGTACACACACACACACACGTTTACGTGCACGCCTACGTATGCACACGCGTTTACGTGCACGTCTACGTACACACACACACACACGTTTACGTGCACGTCTACGTATGCACACAGGTTTACGTGCACGTCTACGTACACACGCCTACGTATGCACACGCGTTTACGTGCACGTCTACGTATGCACACACGTT
>JBBDHI010000003.1:6112332-6127851 GCA_037177115.1 Craterocephalus stercusmuscarum
GGCCGATCAGAAAAAATGGAAAAAATTTGAAAAATCGGCCGATCCGATCAAGCCAATCCGATCGGTGGAAAGCCTACAGAAAACATCAACATTTAGCTTTAGTTTATAAAAAAAAAAAATGGAGCTACATGCATGAACACACTTCCTAAATAATTGTAAAAAAAAAAAAAAGACCAGAAGCATCTTCAGCAACTCCACTGAGAGCACTGGATAACAGCTTCCTGTTCTGGAAGCTTGAGAAACAAGTCACTTTGTTTCTGCTGCTTATCAGAAGGGAAATGTTAGCAATCAGTTTCTTTCCTTCCTTATTTATTCCAGAGGCTGCCATGGTTATCAGGGTGTCTAAGCCTTGTAATTTCTTATCACACAGCTGAGTGTATATTCACAAAGGAAAATAGTTACAGAAAATCAGAAGTCTGCCTGTGCTTTCAGTCAGCAGCCCTACCAACCACCAACTGTTCAGCTTACATGCAGGAGGGAAGTGATGGTACTTTAGCCAAGCAGCTAACAGCTCCTTCAGACCACTTGTTTCTTTTTGTGTCCACTTTCATTTTCTGTGATTTTGAGGTTGTCAAGTATTTTTTTTAACTACAGCCCAGCTGCCATTCTCCGCCATCTTGGGTAGAGGACTGATAAACCAGGAAACCACACAACTGAACATTCAGATGGTGTTTCCCTCCTTCAGAACTAAAAGGCAGGAGCACACCACCTCGTCTTCAATAACATGTTTAACTGGTCACTTAAGACAGACATAGGCTGAAAATCATTTGGTAATCTTTAGGCAGTTAGAACTATTGCATTTAACACCAATAATCATGGAGTGCCTTAAGAAACTTGTCCTAAACATCAAGGCCCTCATTCCTCTTTATCTGTCTGATAATTCCCACAGGCAGCTTTTCAACTCCATGCTGTATGGACGTTAGAAACTTATTACTGTAAGTACAGTGATGTATCAGGGCCTCTGCTTTCAGATCGACTTTTGGTTGTGCTGCAAGCACAGAGCTGCTGTAGGGGTGGAAATAAAATTTAAAAAAAGAAATCAAATCGATCTATCACTCAATAAAAAAAATCATGTACTGTTAGACTGTTCAGCTATCTTATTCCAGCAAATTGTTGGAGCTTACATGGAATTTGAACGGAAGTGGAGCATGCTACCCCATCAGTTATTTCTTGTGAATATAAAGTAAGGCAATCCTCGACACAAAAAGAAATTATCTGATGTGTTTGCAGCCTTTACTGAAGCTGGAACCCAATAAGGTCTCTGACCCCATTAGCTGTAAAAAATTCACACCTGTGAAATTTGGTGTGGTGTGGATGCGGTTGGCTGGACCGCATTTTGTGACAGTGAAATTCACATATGCAGAGCTGTAGTCAAGCCCTCACCACATATTAGAAAAGAAATAAACCTTTAGACCATCTTCGGTGGTCAGGTCTACGAACAGAAAAAGGAGTGTATTACGAGGACAGAACCTTCAGTCATCAGTATTTTGGCCAAAGTTGCATCTTGTAGTTGGAAGGTAAAGTCGTTCATTTCTCAACTTTGGCTCCTTGCATTAGAAAATAACACAGTTCATATTTTGACATCATCTCATGTGGTAATCCTCCATCTCATAGAAAACATTTCAGCATAATTAGTGAATAGAAGCTGGAATTTAAAAGATTAACTTACAAACCAAATCAGTGGTAATTGTCTGTAAAAATCGCATAAAGATTTTTCTCTCTGAAAATCCCTCTGGTTTAATATGAATTTCTAAGTTAAGACATGTTAGGTCTTAATCATGCAGAAATTAATAACAGAAACAAGTTTTAAAAAATCTAAAGGAAAACTTTGCCTTTTGCATGTTGTGCATGGAAGATATTAGAAATGACAGGAAATGGGGTGAGCAAGAAAGGATGTAGTCATTCATAGTCCGTGCCTTAAACCTAGTTATCAGAGCGTTTAATCTGCCCTCCCCACATCCTTTTGTCAGAACTGACATAATTTATAAAATACAGCATATATATATAAATAAATCTAATCTTGAAGAAGCCAGATAACACCCTATTGATTTCATACAGAAAAGAAGTGCAATATTTGATGTTTTCTTAGAAAAGCATTGAAACTATCTGACAATAAGGTGACAGTTTAGAGTCCTAATCAGCTGTATGGTGCACAACATTCGTTTCCCATTTTCTTTGCTATTGTGCACTGAAATAACCCTCCCAACCATCGGCCTCATCCAGCCCTCAGCAGAGAAGCAGTGCATTACTCAGCCTCAGATGACTGGTGGTGGAGCATCTTGTGACTGAGAGCAGAATGGAAAAAAATCCTCACAGTCTGCTGTTTGTTGGGCTGAGGACCAGTGGGACAATGTGTCAGCCTGAACAGTTATTTTTCACAAAGCCCAGGAATGTTTGGTGTCGGAGTGGAGAGCATGTGAATGCAGAAAACACAAGCTGCTATTGACATGAATGAGTGGGAGGAGTGTATCAAACAGCCCAATCAGGAAGCAGCTGAGATGGAGATAGTCATATTCATAATAGGAATGTGATGGGAGGAAGTGAGTGAGGGAAGGCGTATCGGATATAGAGGGACACATCAGAATGATCATAGATTCTGCACAGAAATCCAGTGAAATCAACAGAACTAGTTTTGTGTGTCACGATAAGGGAAAACCAGAATATACCACAGGTTCCTTAAACTTTAGGTTTTTATATCTCTGTGACATTTTTATGTCATGGTAGGAGCATTTGAATAAATGGCCCATGCAGGTTTATTACTTCGAACAATTTGAATGTTAAAAAAAAAGACAATACAGTCTATAATTTAATTCGTCAGTGAAGTAATTATTAGAGGAGAGGCATGAACCTGCTCCGATTCCTTCCAGTAGCTTGTTCCGCCATCACAGAACCACAGCAGACATGTACCATCCCAGTACATGCTGGGAAACCTGACAGGAGGGAGTTACGGTGCTCCAGACAGGAAATAACCATGGTCTGATGGCCAGCTATCCTTCACACTCAGCAACGTAAGAAAAATCCATCTGTATCTGATTCAGTTTTCCATCCAGCTCTTGGTACAATCATTACACCCATGTTTTCAGAGACAGCTGAAAAGGCTGTTTCTATGTAGCTATTGCATTGGATGGAGAGAAGGGCTATAATGACCAAAAGCTCAAGAATAATCCCTTCAACCAAACCTCTATCAGAGCTGTGCAGAGAGTTGTGCTGAGATCCGAGGTCATCTTGCAATAACAAAGAACAATATGCACGATTGGCATTCTCCTGCATAGCAGCGATACAGAAAAAAAAGGAGAGAAAAAGCCTGACATACGAGTGACCTAAGCACTGAGGGTATATTGAACTGCTGCCTATCTTTTCTACGAAACTTATTTTAACCCTCTGGGGGCCCGTATTTAAATGGATGATTTTGGCTCCTTCTGATTTTATGCTTGTATTTCAGCTTTAAATACACTTTAACCCGCATTGTTTGGTGTCATTATTTTCACCATAATCTTGTAAAACCTGTGTGGTTTTACAGCCATTTTGTCATTTTAATTGAACGTATTAAAACACCGAACATGAAATCACACAAAAAACCCAAAATCCGATTGGGAAAATGTTGAATATATTACTGTCAAAACCACAAACATGCGTAAAAAACCACATTTATGACCAAGAATGTAAATTTAGATCGTAAATAAAAATTTTATCATGTATAAACTTGGAAAATTTGGAAAAGTTTATTAGATTCGGAGGACTGTGATTCGACTGACAGGCTTCCTGTTGAATCGTAGCACAGTGACCCAGGCGGGCTCTGTTGTGGAGCGGCTTGCTTCCTCAAAGACCAGTGGAGATGCTTGGAGATGCTGGACCATTCAAACAAAGTGTGTATAAAATTTATGTCGTGGTGCCCTGCAAATCCCCTCCATACCATCCGAGAGGACACGTTCAGCTGTTATGTAAACAAAACGAGGAGTGCAGTCAGATGGAAAAGGGTGCAGTAGAACATGGCCCGTTCTACGGCAGGATTTATTTATCAAATTAATCTATTTATTTATCTATTTATTTAGGTCAGATGTAATTTTCTTCATAAACTTTACTTGGAGAACAGTGCATCTCATCAGCACAGTAGCCTATAAATCTCCTTGTTGCTCTGCAGTTTCTAACTTTTACTTTCCCGTTTACATGGATAGGACTTTTATTTTGTTATTGTTGCCCTTTTTTGTTGCTGTTTAATTACTTTATTCAGGGAAGGTTATCCTTTTGGAATTCTTTATATATTTATTTACTTTATACAACATTTGCACCGTGCGCAGCGGAGTGGACTCACTCTCTTACACACGTTTAATTCTCTTTCTTGATTTTAAATTGTTAAGCCACAAACAAACATATATTAGGTTTAAGCCTCCATTGCTATCTAAAAAAATAAAAATAAAATAAAACAATTGTTTTGTACTACAGACCTATTATGTCATTTTTAAATATTGAGCTTATATCATAAGGACCTTCTACATTTTAATGTAGCGTATAGGCACATTTTAAACAGCCTAATGAGTAATATCAGAAAAAAAAGGTTGATGGAGACTGTTCTAATATTGTTATCTGATGCCAAATGAAGAAGTAAATTTGTTATAGGTCATGTCAGCTCTGTTCTCTGGAGTGGTAAAAGACGCAAATAAGATTATGGTATGCATCACTGAGGGAAAAACATGATTTGACGATTTGTTCGACAAAAAACAAGATCTATCAAATCAGATTCGACTATGAAAATGTTTATTCGAGGACACCCCTACTATCTACACAGTGAGCACAATAACTTTAAACTTCAAACACAGTAAATGTCACACATCTGTCAAATCTCCAAACTCGCGACTGTCCCTCTCATTTCCCTGTCCTTCCCACATCTTCCCCTCCCCCCTAGGAACTAATTGACATCCGCTATTTGACAATTTTTCATTGGTCGGTGTGGTGCTTTTTCCCACCAATAGGAAGCTCTGCTGCTGGAAGAATTTGCGATTTAAAAACGGGTTTGTAGTGTGAAGTCTGCCCTGTTAAATAGCTGGAATGGTGAAGCTATGCGGCTGCGTTTTGCTGCTAGGTAGTCTTAAATCAGATATGCAATCTGGACGCATGGGTGTGCCAATCGTCCCCAGAGGATTAAAAGAAAATATGAGTTAAATATAATATGACCTCTTCAAAGCAGACTACAAGGGTGGACAATTCAAACAATAAACATTTTGATTGTCTGACCCTCAGGTTGTCTTCAAGTTACTTCTTGTTTGAAAAAGATTCGGCATATATCACCAAACAGAAAACCAGGATGCACATCTGAAAAATGGCAATAAGGCTGAGTGGACAGATCGGTAATGGTGACTAGTTTGGGAACAATTGGATAGAAGGTCTTAAATTTTAGAAGCTGCCACCTGAGTGTGAAAAGCTGATAATTGTTATTGTTAGTTATTAGAAACTTTGAGTTCACTGTCACCAAAATCTCTGAGAACATTCCAGCAACACAACCAGTAAATTAGTAAGTCATTCTGCCAAGTGATTCCATGTACTATAGTAAATATTTGGTTTTAAGATCATCCACTGTCTGGATCTGCCTTCTAGTGCTGCAAAAAAAAAACAGAACAATATCATGACACGTTCAAAGTCATGTGAAAGCACACAGGGTGTGAATGTCATGTATGGAAACTCTCTCTTGCACAAACACACACCCAGTTTTTTTTTCCTGGTGACGTTTGTAAAAAGTCAGGTTAGTTCCATTGAGCATATGATCTCACCCAGAGACTATGACTGCACTGACAATCAAAAAGGTGAAAAACACTGAACATCCAGGTCAGAAGAGCAAACCTGATCCTATCCACAGTCAGAAGTCACTCAATTCAGAAATCAGGAAACAAAAAGTGGAACAGCCGAGGATAAACTTAGTCTTTGAAGAAATGCAGAGATTTTTCCAAGAAGCGGGAGAGAGCTTGTCCCTTTCCCTCGGATTCTTTTATGTTTGACTGGATTTCATCTTGTTCCAGTTTGGAGCGTCTTGGCTTTGTTCAGATCTGAGCTGCGTGTTTCTGTGTGTGCATACACAGTGATGAATGACTGTGCACTGATTGTGTGCAGTCACCATAGCCAAACAGGGCACCGCCCAGTTCTCCAACACAAACACTGCATTCCACGTACCCTTCTCCCCAATTCACAGACCACAGACCAGTGCGGAGGTCTGGATGGTATTCAGACCTGGTACACAGTGTGTCTGGTGGAGTCCTGGTCACCTTGACAATACACTGTCAGAAGGCTAGAAAACAATCCACAGCAGAAACTTTGCAGACTCTGCAGTTTGAACAGGAACCAGAACTGACTACCAGCAGGGTTTCCCAACATAAACCTGATGCTGCTAATCACATGACACTTCGAGCCACAGAAAATATGCAGAATACATATATTATGATACATTAATACAAAAGCACATCTAGATGAAGCAGAAATACTGTAACATAAAATTACCCGCCTTGTTTTGTTCAGGTGTTCAGCATGTCTACACAACCTGACTAAATCCAGAGATATCCACCAGCATGTGGACAGCAGCAGCAAAGATCCCATTCACAAGAAACTGAAAGGTGTGTCCATGGATTGCTTTCATTATTAACTTTGAACTGGGAAGTCAATTAACCACCTTCAACAGTTACCAGCCCTGAAAAAAATCTAGTGTATCAGTGTCAACATAATCCATGAGTCTAAGAAGACAGTCATGGTTCAGGAAGCAGGCCCTTTGAAATTAACCTTTCACATCTTTTGAGACATGTAAGCAGCATTTTTCAAAGAGAGGAAGCACCGACCTGAAACCTCTCTCTCTCACACACAGTCACACAACACCTGTAGGCTGTATGCAAACAGGGAAGTGAAATCCCAACTGCTGCCAACACAACATGAGGAAACCATTGAGCCTTCACTTCCTGTTGGCTCTCAAAACTGCCTTCCATCTGCTCACTTCCTCCTCTGACTGAAGCTTTTCTCAGTCTCTGAGGACACAAACCTCTAACAGTTTAAAGTGCATCTCAAACTCATTTCAAAAGCTCAAGTGACTATGCAGACAATTTTCTACAGGACCGGCATGATCCAATATCAGAGACTTGTAAGACTTTTTGCACAACATGCTTTAATTCATTTGCTTCTTTTCACATTTTAAAAGAATGCAGTATTTTTACGTGGCCACTCTGTTAGCATCTTAACTAATCAGAAAACTGTCTTGATTACTGAATTATTCAACTGTCCTGCTCTTCAGATCTTGGATCCTGTTGGTTAAAGCCTCTAATCTCTGATACACACTCACTCATGCATTCTGTCATCTTTATCAGCAGTTAACATGCTGCAGAGAAATGCCAAATAAGCTGCATGCCTAAAACGCACACACAAATAAAACACGCACACCGCAGCACAGAGTCTGCTCAAACGCTCACACAGCGGCTCAGTTCACTGTAGTCTGTTTATTAATTAACACTGAGTATTTAATGACAAAGTATTATTCATTAATTATTAAAGTATTAATAAAGTATTTTTCATTTCATTTCATTAAGGAGACTTCCACACAGGGAGTGACTGGCATCCCTGCCTCCTTATGAAATAAAAATGCTGTCCCAACAAGGTTGATGCCTTCTCTGATCATTCAAGCAAATTTTAGTTAAACCAATTCTTATCTTTAATCATGGCAACCACAACAAGTTCAAGGTAAAAAATGATGCAAATGCTACCCTGCAGAAAATGGCATCTGTTACCTTTATCCATATACTTTCATACTGGTAAAAAAAAAAAAAAAAAAAAAAAGAGGATTATGCAGATATGACGACAACTATCATCTTATATGATAATTATTACACAAATAATTGCACTTATATGAGAACATTTGAGGCATTTCATAGTTGGCAGAGGCAAGATGGGTGCAATGTCTTAATGTCATATAATTTCAGATGGTCTTTTTCCACAGTTTAACTGATTAGATAAATCACTGCATTTCCACAGGGTCATAACAATTATGAGGATTGAAAATAGTTGGCGTACAGATCGCAAATTAATGAGTGTTACCTGAAATGAGTCATTTTCACACACACACACTCATGTCAGAAATGTGTCAGTTTGTTGTGAATGGGATCTGGCTCAGTGGCATTGACCTCACATCCACTACAAACTTTTAGACCTCTGTAACCACGGCTTTTCAGAATCAAAACATCTGAATGTGACACATTAGCACCTTCACCTTCATGATGTGACAGAAGTCAAAGTTAAAATGTTGAAAAGGAAAATGAAACTCAACACTGCAACATTACAAATATACAATTCTGAATGGATGTTTATAGTAAAATGGAAATCATTATCTAGAAAACAAAGAAATTATTAAAAATGTTGGAGTGAAAACAGCATGTTTTACCTCCAACTCATATACTGTTAACCGTCCACTGCACTATGCAGAGACTGATGCATTCCGCCATGGTTCAGAAATTCTAGGAAGCCATTTGCATCAGACAAAAGCGGCTTCCACTGCAACTGCACATTGTGGAGAAAAGGCTGCTCAGCTGGTGTGATAATGAGACAAGTGTCCAACAGTACTACACATCAGACTTAACAAGGACTCAGTGGCCCCGAACCAGGCTGCTAGCTTCCATTTGTGTTTGTTGTGATGCAGCTGTTGAATTTCATCATGGTTCAGAACACACCAGCATTTAAGAACCAGCCAAAATAGTTGGATTTGTTTGGTTCTGCTGCTCCTTTCCTAAATACAGACTTTGGCGTGACCATCAGTAAAAGGTCCTGATACTCATTAACAGCCGCAGTTCAAGTTGGTTGCGCATAAGACCGTTAAAATGTGATCCATCTAATTTGTTCTCCTCAACCCCTGAGAAGCCTGCATCTGTAAGTGCTTTTTTTAATGTCATGGACCTCAGGAGAATTTATTTTAAGCATATAATATATAAATATCTTAAAACAGCTTCACAGTGTGAATCAGTACCTTCATTATTTGGATCTGATACATGTTTAATCAACATTTCATATCTCCCGCTGCTTATCCAATTTTCTGGTTCAAACCACAGCCTGCCAATGTTTATGAGGCCACTAATAAAAACTGTAACGAGGAAACAAATGTAATTACAGAGATGAATTGAATCTTTGACTTACTTATTTGGAACTTAAGTTAGTTGAACATGATGAAAGCTGAACCTAATCAGATAAGGAGATTTGATCTAATGTGAGTGCACAGCAAACCTTATCACACAGTTAATTGGCAGCTCAGAACAACAGCTACTGAGAGAAAATCCCTTTTCTGAACATTCTTACAGTTGCTCAGACCTTTCCATCTGTCCCTCACATTCACGCTCGCTCGTCCAAACTAAACACACAACCATTATGAAGTGTGAGTAAGTAAGTGGAGCATTTTCAGATAGATAAAATCAGGATTCTTGCTGACACCTTCACTCCAGCTTTACAAAGATTTCCAAAAAGCTGGTGTAGAACCCCATCAACAGCATGATGAGAGTCCAATATCATACATATCAATACACACCCAGCTTTGACAAAAGTTTGTCAAAAACAGCAGAAATTTCTGAACACACACCATGACCACAGCTGCACAGATTTTAAGGATTACATTTCTCATGAATGCGTGATGATTAGTGTCCCTAATTCAGTATTTTTTGACATGTGAAATATGTCTGCTTCTGTTTCTTAGTCAAAAATTGACCCCATCCCTGATGCCAGGGTGGGGTCAATTTATGACTTTTTGGACATTAACCATGATCTCATCTGATATGCATGCAAATTTGAGAGGCCACAGTAATATTTGTGTAAATTGTCTTAATTGGGCTCCTCTTGTGTAAATGAATTCTTGATAGTCAGTTTTATTCTGAAGCCAGAATCAATATAAAGAAATCACTTCAAAATGTGCTCATGCTAATATACAGACAAATACACCAAATGCATAATGCAACGATGACAACCAACAACTTGACGCACTTTCACACTCACTTAAAAGTTTAAAGAAATGTTCCAGGTCACAAACAAAAAGCTGTCTGTGCATAGCTGGGATGAATTTTCTGGCAGAGGGATCTCTTCATTGCGGCTTCCTGTGCACCATGACTCAGCCAACATCATCTTGCCATGATGCATGGTTTGTTTTGAAATAAAATAAGGTTATAGCAGGCATGTCCAAAGTCTAGCCCGGGGGCCAACTATGACCCATGTTCCCCGACCTGCAGCCTCCGTCATAAAAGCATTACCATGCAGTCCACCGGCTCTGTTGACAACATAAAATACGGCATTTATATTTGTGACAATCCAAACCAGTATTTAATATGCTACAAATCTTTCCAATCTGTTAAATCCAAGTTAAAGACCCCCGTGTTCTCTGCTGCATTTGGATATTTGGACTCAAATATTGTCTTGTAGTTTGTTTTAAGCTTGAATTTCTAAACTTGATAAAGTTTTAAATCTGGTATCTTTTCTTTCACCCCCTTTTTTTTTTAATTACCTTTGCACAATGCTGTAATGCTTTTCATGCTTCATGTAAAACACTTGGAATCGTGCCTTACATCTCGGTCTTATCTCACTTGAGTCGTGTCGCCAGCCCTGTGACAACAAAAGGTAATTCAGATTCTTATCATTCTGATTACATTAAATATGTTGTACAAATAAACTTGCCTTGGCTATTAATTGTTCCTCTTCCATTCCTTACTTTTACTTTTTGATATCTGATTCAAAATCAAATACCATCTCCTCAATTTTTGACTGTTACTTGAAACAGAAGAACAGGTTACACAAGGATTTTGGTGTCCCTTTGTCTTTTTAAATTCTGAATATGACAACTGTTAGCATTCTTTTCCTCTTCAAATGTGAGCATTTATGAATGAATATGTTTCAAAATAACCTTGCTATATTAAATCTTCTCAGAAGTCCTTTTTCCCTGAGACATACTCTATTAATTTAATGTGGTTTTCACATAGAAAAGGCAGTGATTTATGAATCAACTTGTTTCGATTTATTTGCGTTGTGTGAGGAAATGACCCATGGGTCACAGCTTTTTATACATCATGCAGGGACGTTTGCATTTTTACAGTAATTTCCCTAATGCACTATTGATCCAATACATATGAATTTTGAAGCAGGTGCAGCATTTTTCATGCTTGGGGCAGAAAAGCAAAAAGAGACTGTGCTCTAATCAATTTGTAGGATGAATTTGAATGGAAAAACTTGACAAACACAACAGAACATGCTGTAAGTTTGATGTCCTCTTCCATCAGAGTGAAGCGATTCTCTAAAGGACACATGTCGGAATGTGATTGATGCTGTCGATTATGTTGCAGTGCCTGTCACCTCTCGACAGCTGTGCACATGCAACCCAACACTTGACACAAACCATCATGCTGCCCAAGTGAAATCTGACTGGCGCAGGATCAGATTTAATAATAATCCGCTTGTCACCACTGACTGACTGATTACAGTCACCTGCTGGTTTACCAATGTAACCAATAGTTTAATGGTTTCACAATTTCTTAATTAAAAAGAAGAGGAAAGCATTTTCTAGTTAAAAAAGGTAAAAAAAAATAAACTGATGAATTAAAGTAGTAACATGTAGTCATAGTTCTCCATTACAGTGGGGTGACCTCTTTTCAGTCAGCAGAGATGATTACATAATCATGAAGGCCACCAGGGCTATTATACTCACTAACATTGGGGCACTGCAGAGCAGGAAGCATCCGTATCTTGAATAGAGGACTGAGCTTCTAACAGCTGCACTACATCCATTAATAATTGATGTGTACTTGCATAAAACAAAGTGTGCACTGCTGGATCTGGTTCAGAGGGATTCCTTCTGCTGAGGGGTTCCCACTTTCACTGAATTTTAAAACCTTTAATAGACTGCGTGCTTGGTTGTAGCAACTGTGAAATGATATCCCACTACAACAGGAGCAGGATGGTGGCCACAGGTGGAAGACTGGATGAAATCATCACAGTGTAGGGCCCTGTATAATCTGAACCATCCCACTTATTCCAAGATATTGATGTATCTTTGACATATGATCTGCCCTTCAGAAAAAACACTGATTATAAAGTGGAGCTGTATAAATGGTGAATGACTACAAGATTCTAACATTGTTTTATCCACAAGCCAACAGCCAGGGATGCCACATGATTCCACAACTGAAATAGAATAGGGCCTAGATTGAAAAGAAAAAAATTATAAATGTTGGCATTTGATCACTAGAAAAATAAAGCTGAAAAAGATGCATATGATTAATAAAGAGCACTGTTAGAATACTGAAAGTTAAATACACACTCTTTCATGAAGAGAAGGTAACACAAGAGGAATCCAGTTCTGCATATAGTCCACAGCCGGTATACAAAATAATACACAACACGCATGAACACACACACCAAACAGGCACACTCACACAACAAAGCACTGCTTGCTACTGATCCACATTAAGCTGTTCTGTAAACAATTCTCCTGAGCAACACTGAACATTTCCAAGGACCTTCTGAATAACCTTGTTTATTTCTCACACTTTCAGGCAAAAGAACACGTTTCAAGAACTGGCAGCAACAAGTTCTCTTTGGTTCTCTACTGCTGCTGTTCATCACCAACTCAGTTATTCACTGAGTTGATACCTTGTACTTTATATGCTTTTCCTTACAATGTTGTTTATAATTTTTTTTAATTCTTGAAAATCTCAGTATCAAATGTTACATCAAGCATTAAATTGTACTTTTCATTTCTTCACAAACAAGCTATTAAGTAGCAAAGAGTAGAGTTGTCATGCATTGACCATGTTGTGCCACATGGGAATCCAGGGGTTCGAGCCATGTTCAAAAACACAAAAAAACTGACAACCTGATTTATTACAACCAAGTAACTCAGGGCGAAAAATCCCTAAAATAAGAAAATTTGACCAAATCAAAAGGAGGTCCTCTAATAAAAGGAATACATACAACTATATAATTAATAACTCAACTAAATGTATGCATACATGATTTTTACATTTTTTTTTTTTATCATTTCTGGTCCCTAGCTCCTCTTCAAGGTCGTGGCCCCTATCCGTGAGATTCGACTATCAACGTTCATCCTTTGTTTGCATCCTTATCTTCTCACACACCACACCCTTGAGCACTGGTCTGTGTGTGCATGAGCTAGATCGGGTCTTCTGCTGAGTACTGGGGGTGATGTCAATCTTCCTGCTCTGCCCAGCTTAGCCCATTGTAAATAAAATTCACCAAAATAAAAAATTAATGTATGGTATCCCGAAATCCTCCAAGAATATTGAGGTTTATTGAGCAACCATGTTCGGAGAACCTCACGCGGACCGTGTGGTTATGGAATGCAGATGCTGGTGTGTTCCACTCATTGCTCCTGATCTCCTTTTTCTGGTTTCTATGTGCCTCCACACTGGACGTCATTAAGTGACATGTCATCAACCGTTATTTACGTGTTCTCTTTTAATTAACCTTGTTCATCTTTTTCCAACTCATTCAGAGTCCTCAACCTTGAATCATCTTCTTTGACTCAACACCACATCAACAGTTCGATAGAAGTATCTGAGGATTTTTCTGTCAGATCACATCAATGTGTGAATCTAATTCTGGAAAGATTCTGAACTATGTACACTCTCTCAAGGTCTGAATCTCTCAGTCACAGCAATAATTGTTTCCAATGAAAACCATGTAAATTTGGAAAGCTGACTTTGTATCTCAGTGTACCTCTGCTGAGGAAAACAGCAACCACAGGGCAGCTGGATTTGTGTATGGGCATGGAGAACAAGACTAGTTAGTCTTTAAGACACCTTTCCTCCTTTGATTTGTGTAAAGAATAAAATTTCCACCTTTTTAAAACCTGGAAATGGTATCAGCTTACAGTAGTGGTGGGAAAAAAACATGTTTATTTTAGATGCATCGTGATGCAGACGTTGACAATTTGGAATAACTGTACATGTTCTGATCTTTTTTTTTTTTTTAACGTTTAATGATGATGTCAAGGCAAGAAAAGGGCAGAAATCAAACTTGAAGAAGTGTAGCATCTGGACACTGTGGTGTTATATGAATATAACATGAAATCCGACCGGCATCCATTGGATTGAAATGAGATGTGAACGTGCAAATGTACTCTGGTAAAGATCCAAGAAATGAACTCTTGTTGGCCTATAAATGTAGCTCTCAGTTCACTTGAAGGGAGCCAAAATATAGGAAGTGGGCAACAACCCGAAAGGGTATTGTGGGAAAACACAACCAAAACATTCGCAGCCGTTGGACTATAGGCTGTTGTGGCCAGAAGAAATGGCTCCCAGTGGAATGTGGAAGAATGAGGTAAAAGTTGGGATGGAAAGCTGGTCAAACTGAGACAACCAAGACTGGGTGCATCTCCATGTTTTGAATGGGATGTGAACATAAGTTGTCCTGCATTAACCAATACATAAGCAAGTTTTCCTTTATATTGTTTGTCCTAATAGAGTGCAATCTGTTGGTTTCTTTAGAAAGGCCATTATTTTTTATGAATTGGCTTGTGTGAACACTAACTGGATCGAAACAAATTGGCTCAAATTGATTTATCTGAGATGACATTGATGTGAATTGGTGCTATACAAATGCAGCTGAATTGAAATGTTTGTTACAAGCAAAATGAGAAACCGTGTTACACATTTCCACTTGGAAAGTACCAGTAGTCAAACATCACATGGGAGGGGTGGCGGGTGGCATGCATCAATAATTCATAAATTCCATGTGGTCATCTAAATCACACTGTACTAAATCGAAGCGCGAGATGCACAAAAATTCTCACCACTAGCTGACAATGAAACAAAAAGCTGTACAAACACGTAAAAAAGAAAGGGTAAAAGCTTTTTACAGTCATTCTTACACCAATCGCAAAGGGAGAAACTATCTGAGAAGATGAAATACAAACAGGTTTCTTCGAAGACAACAGCATCAGTCACCCACAGTTTACTGCAAACACATGAATCATCTGCGACTGTGACCCACTCTTGTGCCAAAAAGGCCCTCAGGGAAGTTTGAAAATCTACAGAGACTAGATTACATATAAATTTGTAAATGGCATGTTTTATTTGGGGAATATTTCACATTTACAGGTTCTGGTGAAAAGCACTCACTATACATCTTCAATGAGTACTTTTTTTTCCCTTTTATTCCAATACCGATTTCATCAGTCATCCAAAACCTAATCAGTCAGTAAACTGATGGGTTACTTTTTCACTCCTCACAATCTTGTGACTTGTTAAAAATGTCAGTAAACAACCAGTTATGTTGATATTACATTCTTTACTACTGTAATACCAGAAAATAAATCACAGTTAACCCTCCTGTTGTCCTCATTTTCTGTATACACCCTGTGTCCTCCGGGTCAAAATGACACGTCTTCACTAAACCCCCAATATAAGCAGCTTAATTTAATTTTAAACACCAACAGCATCTTGCTTGAAGAAACAACTTGTCATTCACAACAAAATGTGTGATTACCTGGGTTTTCCCTCTTCACTTGTATTT
>JBBDHI010000003.1:6334839-6350404 GCA_037177115.1 Craterocephalus stercusmuscarum
AGTGAATCCATTTACATCTAATATTGCAAAAATTGTTAAAAGAAACATCTTCTATCACACTTTAATTCATAAAGGTTCTGCAATGCAACAACATTGATTTACATCCACTTTTGCATAATTTTTTCTCTTAAGACCTTGCATTGATGATGCAAGAGTCCGATCTTTGCGCACAGCCTTCACCAGCTCTCATGCTCCGTGACCCACTCTTTCCGTTTGAGCCTGATGAATCCGGGTGTTGCCATCTTGGAGAAATTGCTATCAGGGAAGAATAAATCCATTGATGGAATCACCATCATTATGTTCAGGTAGTCAGCTGACCTCATTCTATGGGCCATAATGTTGCTGAGCCTAGACCTGACCACCTGCTCCAATCCAGAATATATAAACTGTCCCCACACGCTTGATGACTGCATCACTTCATCTGCTTCTTTTCTTACCCTGATGCTCCCATCACTCTGGAACAGGGTGAATCTGGACTCATCAGACCATGTGACCTTCTTCCATCCAGAGTCCAATCTTTATGCTCCCTTGCAAAGTGAAGTGTCAGCTTTCTTCATACTTTCACTAAACATAGCCCTGAGATCTACTGTTGTTTTTCCATGATTTCTGGTCAATATCATTCAGGATTTTTCCCAACCACATTTCTCCCTAGAAGATGATGGTTCCCCACCGTCTTCTCAGTTATTAGTAATGTGTGTGACAGTTACTAACCCAGCTTAGTCAAAGTCAAAGTCAGCTTTGTTGTCAAGTATATTATACATGCAAGACATAAAGTATAGATGAAATTCCAGTCCTCTTGGCCCCACGGTGCAAAAGTATAAATAACAAATAAGGTGCAAAAAGGTAAACAATCACTCTATACATAATATAAACAGTCAACATTTTACATTGACAATTTACAATCAAGACACGGGTGATATTTACAGAGCAGAGAATGCTGAGCGTGCATTGATCTGAACAACAACAACAACAATTGGTCTTCCCCCATATTCAACCAAAGATTGTGATGAAGAGGTTGGAGCTGAATGATGGTGTGCAGTTTTGGGTAGGCAGAATGAAGAGGAAGGGGCTCAGCACACATCCTTGGGGGACCCCTGTGTTCACCATGATGGTGCTGGATGCGTTGCTGCCACCCTGAACAAACTGTGGTCTTCCTGTCAGAAAGTCCAGTAGCCAGTTGCACATGGAGGTGTGGAGCCCTAGCTGGTCCAGTTTGTGGATGAGCTACTGGGGGATGATTGTGTTGAATGCTGAGCTGAAGTCTATGAACAGCATTCTGACATTGGAGTCTTTGGTTTTGAGGTGATTGCCCTCCGGTGTTGACCGTTTTGGCTGCGTTGTGCCTACGTAGTTTACAGCAAGTATGTACACAGACCAGAAAGAGCGCTTGGCGGGCACACAGCAAGTATATCCCAGGTCTAAATCTCAGCCATTATCCGCTCTGTCCCACTCACAGAGTAAACAGAGGTAACAATGTGTTGCCACTCATGGCACTTCCTCTTATTTGTCACACCACTGCTGTGATACCAAACACAATGATTTTCCAGCACTCCACCTAACTCACCAAAGTATAAATTTCTGCCTCGATGAACATGGATCAGTTGGCTCATTTTAATACAGGTTGAGGTGCTTTGCATTGACCATTTATTGTAGAATGTGGGCGTGTAGTGGAAAGAACATGAGCCAAATTCACCTGCACAAACTTCAAGCAAGAGTGTGATTTATAAAGGGGAAATTGCTTGCACCTTTACGTACGCACGGTTTCATAAATCAAAATATTTATAAATATTTATATTATATTTTTTAGCGTACGCAAACTTTTGGTTTTGGGCGTATGTACATTTTTAGTAAGAATCCTACGCACAGTTTTATAAATGAGACCCCTGGTGTCTCTGCTGTCACTGAAGCAGTCAGCGATCCTCTTGGAGTACAGTCTATCTCTTAGCCACCCTGATGCCTCTTGAGAGGTTGGCCCTGGTTGCCATGAGGTCCGCTTCATCCCCAGCCCTGAAGGAAGCTTTCCGAGCCCTCAGGAGCTTGTAGACTTCTCCTGTCAGCCATGGCTTCTGGTTGGCCCGTATGGTGATGGTTCTGGAGGCTGTGATGTCGTCCATGCACTTCCCTATGTAGGCAGTGATGGTCTCCGTGTAAACCTGCAGGTCTGTAGTGTTGTCGTAGGTGGTTGACTCCAGTCTGTGGTTGAAAAACAGTCTTGCAGTGCCTCTGTGGGCCCCTCTGGCCACACACGGAGTAGGAGTAGTTTCTGCAATTTCCTTCAGTGATGTCTCTGCTTGATGTTCCATGCTGGTGGAATAAATAATGCACTATAGGTTCTAGCATTTTTTTTGCTGAAATATGCAAAACCTTCTGAAAAAGACTGGATTAGAAAAGATGTCGCTCTAAAACCAGAATAGACATTTCAGCTTTTTCAGATGCCACATTGTGACTAATGCACCCCAATTCCACCAGAGATGGAGATAAACTCTTTAATTTGTGGGACGCAACATTCATGATTTCCAAAAAAAATTAACGTTTAAATTTGTCCAACTGTAAAACAGTTTTCCACTTTGCCTCAAACTATTTATTTTTTTCAGAGAGCTATGGTCCAGAGAAGACTTCACTGTTCGGGATCCTGTTCACATACGGCTTCTTCTTTGCATGGTAGAGCTTTAACCAGCATTTGTGGATTTCGTGGTGAACTGTGTTCACACAGTGATTTCTGGACTTGTTCCTGAGTCCTTGTAGTGATTTCCAGTAGGGTATCATGTCTGCTTTTAATGCAGCGCTGATAATCTCAAGTCAATGGACACGTAGCACTAAGTGCCATGTGCACAGACATTCCAGCCGGTTCTCATTCTTTTGTTGATGTTTGATTAAATATTTAGTCTTTACGATGTTGTGTCATAGATAATATTCTAAATTGCTTCACATAATTATTAGGGATAGCAGAACCTCTACCAGTCTTCACTAATGAGAGACTCTGCCTCTTGAAGTTGCACTGTGTTAATGACCTGTTGCTGCTCTATCTTCCTCCAGCTGTTTCTTCAAGCAGAGCTCACCTTTTCTTTTTTTCTGATTTGTGCTGCTGTCATGAAATTCAAGATAAACTACCAGTTTTTACATGACAGTAAAATGTCAATCATTTGACATTTGATTTTTTCCCCCCCTTTTTCTTGGTATGAATGACATATGGGTTTATGAGGGAGCTTTGGGGTTGTGGAGAAGCCTAATTTGAATGATTACATCATGTTCTTTGTTCACATATCAATTCATAAAGATGCTCTGGCAGGAAGCTTTTTTTATTATGACACAACCCAAAGAGCAAGTTATCTTTTTTATTTTACAAACATTGTTTGTCCTTCAAAACAAACCTTAATCAGTCTCCTTGATGTAGAAGCCTCTTACGCTGCCCATATTAACCACAGACACACATGAGTAGACCTCATGTTGATGCGCAATGATGATTATGATACAAAGCTTTATTCAGGAGCAGGTAAATTGACCAAGTAGATGGAGCTTACTACAGTCTTCTTAATGAAATGACAGCACATATGGCCCCCAATATTGGGCATAACCTAGTGGTAATGTCGCAGGCTTTGACATGGGAGAACCTGGTTCGAGCCCTAGGCATGGCTCTTGGATTAACCACCTTGGGCCCCTGAGCAAGGTCCTTAACCCCCACCTAGTGCTCCCTGGATGCTTTAAGTAGCTGCCCTCTGCTCTCTGGAGATGTTCTGTGTTCTAATTGGTTCTAATGTTCTCATTGTTCCTGCAGAGATGGGTTAAATGCAGACTTTAGATTTCCAACTAGGGATTAAACCAGTATCATAAAAAACAGTTTCATTGATCGTCAGATGTTTCATAGCCTGCATAAGGATGAAAAAGAGACGGTGGAAAGCACAACGTAACGCTTCATAAGTTCTCTGTGTTTTAATGTTTGCATGAAAAACATCTTCAGCAGAAAAAGGCTTTTTTTGTGTTGTGTTTTATGGTATTAATAATGTTTTATAGCATGCACACTCCGATATGTAAAAAAAAAAAAAGGTTTCATGAGTTAGATGTTGATTTACAAGATGAGTTGTAGGTTTTAAAACCCTTTAATCTCTACACTATTTTCCAAGTTAGTCTGGCTTCTTTCAGAAGCAGTGACAGACTTGGCAGTCACAAGAAAGTCCCCCCTGACTGCTTTCCAGACCTCTGATGCAACGAGAGCTGGTTGCAACTGGTTGTTGTGCACTGACATCTGCTGGTGGATGAGGGGCCGGTCCAGCTGCTTTTTATCTGCTATTATTTAGGGCAGGGCTTGCCAGCCCTGGTCCCCGAGAGCCACATTTGTGCAGGTTTTCCATCCATCCCAGTTCCAACATGCTTGATTAAAATGAATGAGCCATTGTGATCGGTTTTTGGATCTATTTGATTTAAATCAGGTGTGTTGAAGGAGGGATGAATGGAAAACCTGCACAAATGCAGCTCTCAAGGACCAGGGTTGCCCCCCCCCCCTCCGATTTAGGGAGATACACTCTGGTCCACATGATTCTGCATGTAGGATTTCAGTTAATGAAACATTTGAGTTTTTGTGTTTCTGCCTTAGATTTATCTTGTGTTGTTTCTCCTGTCTGTTTAGACCATTGATGACGATCTCAGACAGGTTTGAGCAATAGTTTTCCAGGTGACCTTAATTAATAGGAAACTACTGAAGGAGGTTGTTCCATATTAAGAAAGTCCCAGTTTCCATGCAGCGCGAGGAAAAAGAAGGACCTTACTGCAATGAAAAGTGTGGAATAGAGCAGTGTCTTGTGAAAGGAATGAAAACATTGGACATCTCAGTGTGTGATTCAGAGAGCAAATGAAGGAAAATCTCAAGAAAAAGCATCGTTTTAACAGAGAAGCTATTAAAAAGTTTTTGATGATTCTCTCTAAGCAGGATACTCCAGAGATGGCACTTGTTCAGAAAGCTGTATATTAGCCACCCTTAACCCATTTTCCCATAGAGAAATATTGACAGTCGGCATAGAAAAAACACAACAAAATTTTGAATCATTTTATTTACGCGTGAATGTCTGAATGGTTGGTGGATGGCTACCATGTACCGGCAAGGTGGTGGTGGAGTAATGTTTTCAGCTGGAATAATGGGGAGTGAGATAGTTGGCTCTGAAAGCATCTAACTGAGCTTTTGCTACCATGGTATAAAGGAAGAAGGGTTCCTTCTGCACAACACTTTCCATGCTGCAGAAATACCAGTGACCGTTTGGCTGCTAGGGGTATAAAGGGAGAAAAACTCTAGGTGGGTACCATCATCCCTTGACATCAACCATACTGAGAACCTGTGGAGCATCCTTAAAAGGAAGATCTATGAGGGTGGGGGCCGATTGTCCAAACAGCAACTTCGGGAGGCAATTCTGGTCTCCTTGATGAAAAACTATCCATGAACCTCCAAGATCAATCCATAATAGTTATTTAGGGGATACAGTTAAGGAAAAAATATGTCCTATGTAATACAACAGGTTAGCATTTTCGGTTCTTGCCAACTTATTTAATGTTTGGAAACTGTTCTGCAGAATAATCTGGAACACCAGAGTTTGAGGAGTTAAAAAAATGTTTCCATCATATTCATTCATTTTGTGTATCACTTAATCCAGTTCAGGGTTATAGGTGGGCTGGAGCCTATCCCCGCAATTATTATGCAAGAGGGTCATCAGTCCTTGCAGGGCCCAACACAGAGAGACAAACAACACACTGCTAACCAACAGTCCCTCCCAGTTTGGATGCCGTCCTAAGCTCAAACCAGCAATTATCTTGGTGTGCGTCCTGTTTAAATCATAATAAATGAAAAGATAGCACTCACTGTCATTTGCAATGAACAAAAACACCAAATGCACCATAATTTTGAACACAGAATAAACTCTGATCCCAGTAATAGCATTTAACTAGTATAGCAATCTCAGAGCTTTGGATATGGATCAGGCCATGACAGTGGAAGTTTTCTTACTTGTAGTTATACTGTGTAAACAGTTTTTCTGCTATTAAGAAAGATTTTTTTTTATAATTCACTGAAGTATTGTTTTCTTTATGTACTGTACCGTCCTCTTCCGCGTATCCGGGGTGAGGTCACAAGGGCAGCAGCCTAAGCAGTAAAGCCCAGCCTTCCCTCCCTGTTGTGGTTTATTGTGTTGTAGCTAATTGTGTTATAGCTTATTGTGTTGTAACCAATTGTGTTATAGCTTATTGTGTTGTGTTGCTGCTAACTGTGGAGTGTTGTGGTTTATTGTGTTGTAGCTTATTGTGTTATAGCTTATTGTGTTGCAGCTAATTGTGTTGTGACTTATTGTGTTGTGTTGCTGCTAACTGTGAAGTGTTGTTGCTAATTGTGTTGTAGCTAATTATGTTGTGCCTTATTGTGTTTCTGTGACACTTGAGGGCCATTGTACACAATTAACTGAGTGAAAAACTCTTGTTCTCACATTTACTAAACTTTAATAGACCGGATAAAAATCATTAATTTATTTCAGAAAAAAATGCCATTTTAAATAGTTTCTGCACTCTTTACAGATTGAGTTTTATTACAAGAAACAACAGATTAACTCAAATAAATTCACATGTGCAGTTTCCTTCTCAGACTAAATTTCATTATCCTTTCTTTAAAAAAAAAAAAAAGTATTTTTTAAGGTGGTTCAGGTTTATTAAACACAACCTCAATAAATATAGCACCAGTGGAGACGAGAGAACATGGTTAAACACACGATCTTCTGACAATCCAGGATGGAAGTTGTACTACCTGGTCAGAAAATGATCTGTGCTCCACATGGAGGGTAACAGGGTCTGTGATGAATTTTAGATCAGGAACAGAAAATCAGGATAACATACAACATCATCATATGGACAGACACAGGGACAGCAAGTGACTTAATGCAGTAAATTATTCCAACATTACTCAGTCAGTCTATGAACTTCTGCCGGAGGGAAACGTCCATTTTCAGCTCCAGTTTACAAAGTTTTCTTCTCCACTAGATCTCATCAAATACTACGATCATTTAAAAACTAGAAAGAAATAAAAGCCATCGTCATAAAAATATGTCAGTATGCAATGCAAGTCAAGTAACTTAATATTTTTTTCTCAAAAAATGACCAGGGGGTGGCACTGTATTCCTGTCACTGTCCAAAAAGTAGAGAGGAGGGTAAAACGGCAGCATTTCTCAATGGTTTTCCTTTAGGGGGCAGCAGTACTTTTGTCTTGTTTTGTATTTTATTTGTACATCGTCCTTACTGTCTGTAACTACTGTAAACACTCCCTATGCCTTAGCTTATGAGTTAATATTCGACATTTATTCCCTGACATAAAACCTTCTATTATAAAGAATACCAGCATCCAACATGTCCTACAGGTTCTATAATACATCAATATAATGAAAATTTATCCTATTTCATGAACAGCTATCTATACCTCAGGAATATGGGTTTTTATCTCGTCTGGTCTATCAGAATTATTCCTTATTCTGCCATGAGGATGCTAGCAGGCCGATTTCTTAGCTGTCATCTACTGTTTTTTTACTTTCTGAAGTTGCCAAGCTGGACACCCCTCCGGGTAGTCACACAGCGAAAGGTGACTGGCTGTATGCTCCAGTATTTTACTGCGTTGGCAAACAGACTGATGACTGTATACTCATTCTTCTTGACGTTGGCAGCGGCGGGACAGAAGTCGTTGACTCCCACGTATTTGATCTTGTTGTGATGAAGGTAAATAACCTGTGGAGATGGAGAATAGTCTTTAAATTCATTATTAATCTGTCTTTTCTGAAGACAAGGTGTGATTGAGGCAATTATGCTGCTTATTAGAGATTCATCATACATTTATCAACTTTTTGAGCAGACCACCAGGCCAGAAAGTAGAATATTACAACCTTATTTCAACATTTAGAATAAAAATAATTAATCAGTTATTCATATAATTAATAAACACATGTATACAGGTAAAATATAAAGTTTAATCAAAATATTGTTTCAGAAATTTTAATATAAATGTTATGTGTCAATCATTATCATATAAGTAATATTTATGGATTTGATTTATGGAGCAATTTTCAGGGCATTCTTGAAGCCAGAGTCATGCGTCAGAGGGTGTTGGCTGATGCCATTTTCACTATTGAGTTATAAGGCATGCATTTTTTTTATTCTATCACTATTTTACCACCAGGGGGCACTGAAGTGGTTTTATCAATAAACTAGCTCCAATTCAAGATATGTGCAAATTTACAGATTTGTTCTTTATATAAGTGCTTGATATTTGTGTATTTTCTGCTTCATGTTTTAACTAGTTTGACATTATATTGAATATATAATGGACTTTTGTTAAAAAACCATTGGCTACAACAAACAATAGTTGTTTATCTCACTCTGAATCATCTACTGACTGTTGATGAGTTGGGTATTCAATATTAACGGACACGTTACAGAACTGATACAAATTTTAAAGTGAGATTTGAGATTTGCTTCTCACCTGGAGGTGGCGCAGAGAATTAAGGCCTGGTGGGACTTTTTTCAGACGGTTGTGGTCCAGGTGGATCTCGCGGATGTTTGGGATATTGGCGAAGCTGCCGTTTTCTACAGACTTGATCTGGTTAAAACCCAGTCCTAACCTGTACACATGATTAAGGACAGTTGAAGGTGTTACTGCTTACAGGTAGAAATACTCTGAGGACATAAGAAACAGATTTACAAATCAGCTTGTCAAACAAATTCAGTCCAAGGATGCATAAAGCCTGTGAGAAGGTTGGGGTGGGCGCTATTATCAGAGATAGTGCTGGTCTTCACCTCTGCAGGTTTTTGTATCTGATGAAGTCCTCTACTTCCACCTTTGAAATCTTGTTGTAGTCCAGGCTCAGCTCTGTGATGGAAGATGGGAAGTCTGGGAGGTAGAACAAACCCATTAAACTCCTGAAGTGTCTTTTATTTACTGCACTGAGAATGATCTCAAAGCAAACTTGATCAGTTAAAGTGCTATTCTGCCAGAAAGGAACCGTTTTGGGCATAAGTCTGTTGTACAGTCTCTGTGTGGTGTTGTGCTGCTGTAGGTCGATGAATAAAAAGAAAAGCTCCCTCTTTATTTGCTGCATGATGTCTTACCTTTTGGCACAGCTGTTAGTTTGGCCTCTGCTATACCGATATACAGAGACGACAACCCATTAAATGCTCCAATCTCAATTCCACTGTTGGCCAAAGGGTTGGCTCCCAGCTCTGTTTGGATAAGCACAAACATCTGGTTGATTGATCAGTGAGTCATTAATATGATGGAAAACACGGACAGGTGAATTATAATGATTCTGTTGTGATGGATTTCTCATCAACTGCTCTTGGAGTTCTGTACACAGCTTTATTGAAATTATCCATTCGTGTACAGCATCTGAAAAGACTATTACCTTGAAATTTTCCCAATAAAACTGCACTAAGATTTAAAAAGTTAGTTTGGCTTGTTGAAGAAATAGGTTATATTACCTGAAGTTTTGGCCAAACTGTCCTGTTTCAGCTTCAATCTCTTTACCTAAAATCTGAGATGTCTAAAATGGGGAACAGTGAAAACAGATGATGCCAAACTGGACTGCAATGGCCATTCTGGAGACGTCACCTGAACTGTCTGTACTAAAACCTCTTGAATTTTATTTTCCTCACTTGATCAGAGTAGCCTTTGCAGAGGTGATGTTCATGTGTTGTATTATGATTGTTACTTAGGGATATTGACATTGCTCTTGAAATAGTTTTTTTGTTCTGGTTTTTGAAAGCAAGCCTGAAACTTTTTCCTTTGTGCTATGTGCTGTTTCAGCCAATAACCCATTTCATATGACTCCAGAAGTACTCAAATTGACCTTGCTGTTGCAGAGGAAGACTGATTTCATTTTGGGCATGTGGTTTTATTGGAAAGGGTTTTAAAGTACTAGAATTTACAATGTATTCAAACTCCAATACAATTGGGTCAAGTCACATAACATTCTTCATTCTGGCTCTAACAGATATTATGGATAGAATTTAAAATTTTATAAAGTTTTTCCATAAGGTTGTGTTATCAGCAAATTTGTTACATTTTAATAAAATAGGAACCAAACACAACCCTGTGCCCCCCATATGTTACCTTTATTAACTCTGAATCGTTATCATTAATATGTTGAAATTGATATGATCTATCTGATATTACTTTAGGTTAACTGGGCGCTCTAAGTTCTATGAATGTGTGTGAGTGGTTGTTTGTCAATGACAGGGTGTTCTCTGATGTAGTCTTCAAAAAAGACTCATTAGCTTAGCCAACTAGCTCAAAGTTGCTTAGATATGACAAATATATCTCATTTTAAGTCTGAAAATCAATATTTGACATTTGACAATTTTGAAACATCGACCACTTTTCAGTCCAATTGACGGAGGTTCCTTAAACCTTCCTACGATAAACCCATTGGAACCCTAACCCTAACCATGTATACACTCTTTCCAATTGTTTCTGTGGTGTTTCTGCTCATGGTTGAACCACCTGGGGTTAGGTTAGGTAATGAATTTCTAAGATTTTACAAATGATGGCAGCCAAATAGATAGACGTTTTTGTCAGAAACTCTGAAAGAGTTCAGGATTATTGAGCATCAACTGTTGAGATTAAATTGAGTTCAGGCACATTACATTACACTGTCATTTAGCTGACGCTTTTGTCCAGAACAACTTACAATTGAGTTTTACCAGCGATGCCAACACTTGAGGCAAATAGGGTAGAGTGTCTTGACCAATGACACGATCTGTGACTGAGGTGGGAGTAGGATTTGAACCATCACCCTTCAAATTACTGAATGAGGACCTCCTAACACCTGAGCCACTGCCCCATAAAAAATATTACAATTATTTGTCCATGTAAACATAGTAGTAGAGGGAGTAGATGTGTTATGTTTAAGGCTGCAACTAACAACTAATTTGATAATCGATTAATCTGTAGATTATTACTTTGATTAATCGATTATTAATCGGATAAAAAAACCAAACTACATTTCTATCATTTTCTGTTCTTTTTTATTAAAAAAACAGAAGAAAACAACTTGTCAAATAAAACAAAGCATGTTACGAAAGTTTCTTTTTTTTTCTAAAGTGCTCACATAACATTTACTGTATATTTTTTCTTAACACAATATCTTTTTAAAGTCTGTAAAGAGGAGCAGAAGCTGCAGTTTTCCCTATCAGACGCGCACAGAGCAGCACAGAGTCGACAAGCTTTTCTTCATGTCTGCTGTGCTACGGTGTACTTAAGCTGATAATTACACAATACATAAACTCATAAAATATTTGTGAATACATGTGAAGATGGCTAGCTGCAATTACATGCTAGTTTAATTCTTTGTTAGTTTTTTTTAGTTAACAGACATACAATGCTACATTTCAGGCGTTTTATTTTGAAGGATTTATCTCGTGTTCTGGCTTTATTTCCGGGCTGGCTTGACAAAATCGGCCACGGCTCACGCAGAAAATAGAACAGACGCTGAAACGATCACTACATGGCGCGCCGCGATTCTGGCGCGGCACGTCGCAGCGCTCCTGATGCAGAAGGCGCCAGCTATTAACACGGGCTCTGAAGTGAAACTGTTGCGCTTCGGGGCGCTTCTGCGCGCTTCCGCGTGCGTGTGTCCCCGGCGTGAGACGTTGCTGCAGCGCATGCAGATCCAACGAATCGATGACTAAATTAGTTGCCAGCTATATGCAGATTCGATTTTAATCGATTTCATCGATTTGTTGTTGCAGCCCTAGTTATGTTGCTGGTGAGGAATAAATGAATATGGCACACGGGACAAATTAAAATTTTCAGGCTTGCCTAAAATCCACCAATCTTCTACCGCTTATCCAAGATCAGGTCACGGGGCCAGCAGCCTAAGCGGAGAAGCCACATTAGCCAGTTCCCCTGGGTGAGGATCCCGGGATTTGGCCAACTGAGAGATGTAATCCCACCACTGTGTTCTGGGTCTTCCATGGATTCTGTCTTGAATACTTCCCCAGGGTGGCGTCCATTTTGGCCACTTGTATTTGCGCTCTCATTCTTTTGTTCACAACCTAGAACTCATGACCATGAATATCCCTTTTAAATAATGCATCTTTAGCTTAAACTTCTATAAAATCATAGTGCATTATGTGAACTTTGTGAAAAGGTCAACTTTGATTAAGTGAAGCACAACAAAATTGGGAAGGAACAAACCGTAAAGATGAGGTATGTATGGCATCTGGCATCTGTTTCAGCGTGCTCCTTTTAGGAGACCTCAGGTTTTAAAAGCTTAACCATTTGGTTGGGGTTTTCTACACTTGGCCAAATGTAAATACAGTTGACTGGAACATTTTGCAATGACTGACTGCTTGGTGTTGACTCTGGCTAAGTCTTAAGGCTACATAGTATTGGACTGTTATAAACTGCAATGTCATGTTTGGGTTCAGGAGGAGCCGACGGACTCTGCTGCAAATCTGAAAGAGGAAGCTAACACCCGTTCTTACCAAGCACATGCAGCTTCCTCAAGCCTTTAAATGCATCCCTCTGGATTCTGTTGATGTTGTTTGCATGGAATCGCAGCTCAAGGACGTTGGGAGGCAGATTTGCAGGGACCTCAGTCAGCATGTTGTAAGAAAGATACAGCAGTTTTAGGTTGTCCATGTTCCTGAAAGCCTTCGGGTGAATCTTGGAAATCTTGTTCTTGATCAGAAACAGCCCCTGTTGTTGGGGGGGAAAGAGTGTCATAGAAAACTTATTCAATTCAAATCAGTTTTTGCTGCATTTTATACAGAAGGTTCACTTTTCATATCTCAGTACTAGTAAAGATTAAACTCTCACCAAATGTAGAAACTTTTAAGTCCAGGTTAAAAGCGTTCCATTTCTCATGTATCTATGACTGAAATCTGCATAGTATATTTTAACTTCTCTTGCTTTTAATCTTTTTAATGATTTTGTTTTTAAATTATTTTATTGTAATTCTTTCTTGCATTTATGCTCTTTAATGTTTTATGTAAAGCACTTTGAATTGTCTTGAACCGGAAAATGTGTTATACAAATACACTTGCCTTGCCTTGCCTTGCTATTATGACCCAGTGTCAAACTTGAACAAACTCTAACAATAAATATGAACCAGCCAAGACGCTTTGAATGTAACAGTAATGGCCTCTTTGAAATACCAAATGTTTCATCGAGGGAATCCACCCAGGATAAGGCTGTTTTTCTACCTTTTTTCTCATAAGTAGAGTCACAATCAGGAATATATACAAAGTAAATTAATCAGAATTGTAACTGATTTTTAAAAGAAACCCAAATAAACATTTCAGGATCAGATCAGCTACAGCCTGTTGATAAGAGCATATCACTGAATTAGTCGAAAATGGTTATGTTTTGTTGTTTGTTGTAGCTCAGAGCAGAGATTCAAGACTTGATGTGATTTAATTCCAACTGAATCAACAGCTGCCAGATCAAAGACAAACCTGCTCCTCAGCTGGAAGTTATTTTGTTTTCCACTTCTGAGATAAGAATGCTGATTATAGCCCTGCAGCCAACATGTCTTCATGTCTATTGTGACGCCTAACGGATAAGCATTTCCCCATCAGTATCAGTTCATCATTTCTCAACCTTCCACCCTTTAATGTGACTTATAACTGTACAACAAAAAAATCCCCAGAAATCTGTTTAAAAAATGTAAAAATAAGAAATATACAATACGCTAGCAGTATAAATGTGGACAGGCTTATGGCCCATTTATGCTCCCTGATGGACATAAATGTGGACGTCCATTCCAAACGTCGCTGTCTTCATGCGTCATTTATGTTGCTACGGCTGACCTCCAATAGGGGGCAGTGCTGAGTTCATTAACTCCGCGATACATATGTTTCAGAGACCGGTTGGCAGCACTTATGCGTGGCTATAAAGTTGTTTCTAACCAACAACACACCCTGAACACTTGCAGAGCTTTATTTCAAAAGCTTGTGCAACTTCTGTTTTTGTCCTCGCCTTCATTCTTCTTCTACAGTTTTCCTCTTCCAATTCACTCTTCACTGGTTTGTTGCTGCTCAACTATGCTCAACACTGCCACCGCTATTTCCGGTGGTATTACTCAGTCTTCTGCGTCGAATGAAGGATGCACAAGAAGCCTGAAAACGTACCAAATATACACGTAATTGAAGCAGAAGACGGATGAAACTGTGCATCTGTGTATCCGTCATCTGCGTCAAGCATAAATGGGCCTTTAAATTAATACTGTGTTAGAGCAACCTTTGAACAATATTTGCTCAGTTTCCCGAAATTGCAAAAGCCATTGTGTTTTTTTCAAGACATCACTCTGGGTAGGGACACAATAAAATTTCCACAGTATAGATACATCAAGAACACAGTGCAGACAGTTGTCAAAAAGCAGAGAAAAATATAGGACAACAAAGAATACAAAGAACTGGACATCCCATCCAAAACTGATGTAAAGACAAGATTAAAACTAGTCAGAAAGGCTTGCAAGAGACCTTCAGCAAGTTCTAAAAGTACTGGTTTCATTAAACGTTTGCCACAAATCAAACTCAAAAAGCATTATTATGAAGCACAGCGGTGGTAGTACCATGGTACAGGGTCAGTTTTCCTCAGTTGAAACGTTTATGCCATGATGATATGTTCATAATATATCAGGTGGAAATAATTCTGAACAATTCCAAATACTAGTCACTCTAAGGCTAGTGCTTTCAGCTGTTGACTAGAAACCCTTAAACACATCAGTGACCCCAAGTAGACATCTAAATTAACTAAAGAAACAGAAAAGAAGCTGTGGGAAGGCGAAGCTAAATCCAATGAAAATTCTGTGGGCGGACATGAAGTGAGCTGTGAACACCAGAAGTCCTCAATCTGACAAATGAATAGCATATTTGACCAATTTTACCAAGACAGGCTTGCTGGCAGACTCCTACCCAAACAGACTGAATGCTGGGACTAAATCAAAATAAAATATCCTTTACATCAGAATAACCTATGATTTCAACAGAGGTGTAAATGTTTTATTATCTACTGTTTGTTGCCTTTTATAACTGTGGCTTATATCCTGAATGCTGAGCCAGCAAGCAAAATGCAACAGCCTGATGGTGCCAACAGAATAATGTCCTTTTATTTGAAGGTAAAACTGATCAATTTCATAGTTTGTCAGTGCTGAAGCAGCATTATATGCAGTACATCTTCATCTCAGTATTTTCATGTAGAATATATGGATATGGTTCACTGTGTTGGATGCTGGGACAGCAGATACACCTACAATACACAGCCTTTTTAGTTTAAGAAGTTAAGGGCCATTTCAAAGGTTTCAGGAGAGCACGGCTGACAACCTGAGGGAGGTCTTTTTTTACTAGTGAGATTTTGAATTATTTGCCTACAAATCTTTTGGGAAAGAAAAAAGATGGAGTCAGAAAAAATAAGAAACAAACCGAAATAATTGACAGTGCCGGGATCACTTGAATCACATGTACGGTAACTGAATGCAGAATCTGGTAGTTATTAGCCCAAAATCTGATCCTCAACAAAGCCCAACCACCTTTTTAAAAAGGAAAAAAAAAC
>JBBDHI010000003.1:6448422-6465307 GCA_037177115.1 Craterocephalus stercusmuscarum
TTTATGCTCTTAATCTTTTTAATGATTTTGTGTTTAAATGATTTTATTGTAATTCTTTTGCATTTATGCTTTTAATGCTTTATGTAAAGCCCTTTGAATTGTCTTGTACCTGAAAATGTGCTATACAAATAAACTTGCCTGCCTTTTTCAATTTGTATACTGCATTTCAATAAACAATCTGAATTTTAAAGCCATTTTAACAATGTTGTTAAACTGATTTAAATAAAGGTTACTGTGTATATCTGATAAAGTTTAAAGCAGAAGGGGTGTGTGTTCAATTCTGTGTACAAGCGTATATTAAATCATATACAACAAAAGCCTTTATGTCCACATTTGTGAGATCTTTATTCCAAAAAAGTTGTGACTCTGTGTAAAATGTAAATAAAGACAGAATTGGGTTTATTCTCTTATCATTCACATTTTACACAGCCAGCCATGATTCTTGGAACTGAGGTTTCATATGCATGGTGCCTTTTCTATTTAACTGTGATTTAACTTGCCATGCATACCTATGATTATTCAAATACCAAGTCCGTACCGATCATGAATTGGTGGATTTTATCTGTATCTCTTCCAGACTAAAGCCCTGGTATATCTTACATGCATAAAGGATTAAAGGGTAAACTTCCAAGATAACTGTTCTAGCATTCAGGTTTCTGGCCACATCACAGCACTGAGACTGCTCTAGTTAAGGTCTTTAATGACATCTGCTTGAACACAGATAGTGGAAACATTTCAGTACTGGTACTACTGGATTTGACGTGTTCGACTGTAACATGTAACATGCAACATGTTACTAGACATACTGGGTAGGACTTTCTGGAGCTGCAATGAACTGGTTTAAGTCCTATCTGAAAGACAGAGACTGGTATGTGTGTATAGGCAACTATAAATGCTGCTGCTCCAGTCCTCACTAAGACCAGGAAAGTGGATCATATAACACCAGTCCTCAGATCTTTACACTGGCTTTCTGTTCATAAGAGAAACGACTTCAAACTCCTCCTGTTAGTTTTAAAAGCTCTGGTTTTAAAATGGTTTAGGGCCAAAATATATTCAGGAACTTCTGGTTCGTTATGAACCAACCAGATCCCTCAGACCATCAGGGTCAGGTCTACTTTCAGTTCCCAGAGTCAGAACTAAACACAGAGAGGCAGCGTTCAGTTTTTATGTTGTACAATTAAACTTGCCTTGCATATTTGGCATATTAGTGCCTTAGTGCTAAAGGTCTACAAATTGTTTTATTTAAATAAATGAGATTTTTCTTACTGTAATGAAGATTTATTAAGACAGCCATCTTTCAGACTGGGGCATCTAACAAACACAAATCAAAACTGACACTAAGTGGTCCAGACTTGAAGCCTCAATGCTGGTTTGTATTGCTGCTGCTGTGGATTAGTGTGTTTTCCTGCATTATGATTGGACGCTGCTCAACAGAGAAGTCTCCGCCTGTGGATCGGGACCGCTGTACTTTTCCACTCCAAACTTTGGCATCTTGCTCCATCCACTCCTCCTCCTTCCCCCCTTAGCTTCATGTATTCATAACACACATAACCCCTCCCATTCACACTATGTACTGGAGTAATGGGGGCTTCTTCCAGGGAGGATTTTGGTTTTCAATAGACAAACAGCAACTTTGCTTACCATCTAATAGGTTAAAACGTTCTGACGGGGAAAAAAGAAGATATTCAGAAACATGACCGTAATCCCAACTTCCTTTCACAATTTCCTTCCAGATTCTTTTCTAATTCTGATTCAGAATAAGTTACATATTCTCAAACTCTCTCAAGACTGGGACACACAAAAACACTCCAAGTATCTTACGTTGTATTGGATCAAGCTTCAAGTTTGTGTATCAGCACATTCAAAGATAAATAATAAGTGCGTTATTTTTGCTGGGGATGTTCTTTTTTCTGGGACTTTACCAGATGACAGTGATACACAGGAAACAGGTTGAGAAAAAAGTACCATGTTCGTTTCCTGCAACACTTCCTTAAAGATGTGCAAACTTTTAATTGCTCCAATGAAAAGTGACGTGCAGAGGCAACCCAGCTGCTTTTCTGTAACATGTAAAGGTTACCTCACCAGCTTGGTATCAGTTTCAACACCAGCATGCTCGAGGTGGGCCCTTGAATTGAAGTCAAGATTCAATATGATCTGTTGGTTTCCTTAGTTAGGCTATTATTTTTTCTTTTATGAATGTCTTATATGAAAAGTCGGATTATTGTAGATTTGTTTTAATAAGATGAATTGGCTTGAACTGGTTATGTCTGTAAACACCCTGAGGTGGCTTTGTTGTGAACTGGTATGCAAATAAAGCTGAACTCAACTGAAACATTTCACAGGAATCATCATGTTCCCGGAATGTTATAGGAAGTGTAAATTATATTGAAAAAGTCTTTTACTGCTGATAGAAGCAGACTGAACCATTGTTGTGATCATGCGGAAACATTTGTTTCCCACTCATTTCCGCTTATCTCTGTATTGTTGTTTTCTAATGAATCCAGAGAATGCTCCAAATGTAATTAATAACAGAAAATCACTCAGGGGGAGTCATCAGCTGCAGATAATTGGATTTAGGATGCTTCACGTTATTTCTTGCCAACATCTGCAGATGTCTGGTGGTGTTGCTTCAGAGTGTGTTCCCTAGAATCAGCCATATCCATAAAGAAAAAACCTAAATTTGCATATTATCATGACCTTTGGGTCACAGAAGACAAACTTGCCATAGCCCACGCTGAACCCAGCTTATAACATTTCAGCCACATCCGGATATTAAGCTGTAACTCATAGGTCCCAGCGAATGACCTGTGGACATTGTGGGCCAAGCATGAATGCTTTTATGCTTTTAATGTTTTATGTGAAGCACTTTGAATAGTCTTGAACCTGAAAATGCCTTGCCTTGCTTTTCTCCATACGCACACGTCCTCAGCTGTGTGTTGTGTGGGTGTGTCAGTGATCTTTCCAACTGTTGCTCCTTCAGTAACTGTCTGTACTTGTTCTTGGACTGCTGTCCTTCCATAGTTAACCTTCTCAGATGTGTGTGAATGTGTGTTTTCTTCAAAGCCAGTTCCAGCAAGTTTCATATTAAAATCTTTAATAGTACATGTTTTGAAAAATTACAGACATTTTTTGCCTTTTTGTCAAAAGACTGAAGGTTTTACGTCTATGGAAATGTTTCACAGCTAAGTATATGTTTGTATGTCAGCAGATTAGCATGATCGCAGCTAGCAGGGGAATCGTTCATGTTGTACTAATCTTCCTATAAACTGCCTCACACCCTCTTTTCTGCCAAAAATGTATGTGTCAGCTCACTCGCTTGTTTGCTGTTAGCTGAAAAATAAAGGGAAGCACAAGTTAGACGTCCTTAAAGCAGAAGCTGCTGCAGCCGATGCTGACAACAACAGGAGATGCAGGGGATTCAGCAGAGACTAAAACAGCCAGAACAGAGAGAAGCAACGAACAGTCTGTGTGTGTGATAAGATAAGACACAGAGCAAACACTCCATAGGTCATGGTGTGTGTCTCCTGGTTAACACAACCTCAGTATGGATTCACAGCTGCCAGCTGAGCAGCTCAGCCGATCTTCGGTTAAAGGTCAGGCTCATGAGGTTAAGGCTGCTGCTGTAAGGAACTCACTTCTTCTGACTAAATCCTCAACATCCAGCTACACAAGCATTTTATCACATACAGAAAATCACCCCATTCACATGTTCACTGCACATGGACAGTATGGGCTGCTGGACATGGAAATATGCGCAGTATCTTTAACAGCTTACCTGATAAAATATAGGCTTTAACTGCACAGCAAATGTTAGCATAGCCAAAAAGCTCAGCTGCATCTATAATTCATTTTCCATTTCTAGTAATGACAAAGATAAAATGGTGCTAATGCCTGAGTGTCACTAGGGCAAAGAATGAGAAGTTGTTTAATGCACAGGCATGATACAACACCTGAATAAAGCTTTTAACATCCTTAAAGGCTATTTCAGTAATTGGAAAAAATGTAAGTGCCTTTCTTGAATCAATGTCATTAAATTTGACCAAAAGCTATAATGTAATGCAGTCTAACATGTAAAATACTTGTGTACATGGAAGGGGGATGAAATGTGCCTCCCAAATTTACAATGTATGCATGAATTTCCTATTCAGTATCAGTAAAGTAACCAATGTCAGAGCATTTAGATTTAGAGTCAATATCAAGCAACTTGTAAATGAAGAACAATTTTCCCGCTGCATCCTTGCATAAGCATTAAGTACTAAGTACTAAATCTACTAAGATAACATAGTATAATCAGAGTGGATCCAGAAGATCTAGTGTAGGTTAGGCATGTTAAGGTTTTAGAAACTAAGGTGTTCCCTGATGGGATTCGAGATGTTCTTAATGAGGGATGCATAGGCATCATTTGACAGCTTGTTCCACCACCAAAGAACCACAAATAAGCTCAGACTTGACTGTGACTGACTTGTGTAAATGCATGGGATTACCAGTACCTATTTATAACTCATGATACATATTTGTATAATTTATGGGTTAATTAAAGCATGACATATAATATAATCTGATATAATATAGTATTCCTATTTCTTCTGACAGTCTAGAACCATGCATGCATAGTTGCTCTAAATCCTCCCTAAGAGTAAATGGTTGTTTGCCTCTGTGTTGGTCCTGCAATAAACTGGCAACCTGTCCAGGGTGTTCCCTGCCTCCCAAATACTAATTTAAGCATGGAAATATTCATTACAGCCTTAGTGGTGCTGGGTTCTTAAAAAAAAAGAACAAGGGCAGAACAAATAAGAAAAGTAGCTGTATCTCTGTTAGGGGGTCACTTAATGGAACAACCGGGATGATAATTGAAAAGAAATCAAAACACTGTATATCCTTAAAAGGTAGATCAAAACTGTTTTCTCAAGAAAAATGCTCTGAAATAAATAGTATTAAAGAAGATGCTGAGTGCAAGATATTGAAAATTGCACTGAAATTGATTACTGTATCATTTTAATATTATCTACACTGATTTCATTTTTTTCACTTAACCTTCTTCTTTTTATTACTATCATTATGTTTATTTACTTAGTCTCAATGCAGAAGTCTTATGTTGGCCTATATTGTCCAAGGTTAGGCTAAATAAGTTTAATGTCAGCCTAAACCCTTCTGGTCGCAAATTGTAAGGGCTAGAATTTTTATTGTGGATATATTAAAAAATATTTGTTTGTTATTGTTATATCTTTCATTTGCTGGAGTGAATAAATTATTACTACATACTAATTTATGGGACTGGTTCCAGCCCCCTATGACTTGGAATCGGACAACAGTATATAAAATAAAAATTTGAATGATAATATATCATCATGTGAGCTATACACTACTATTGAATATTTAAATTCTTACTTTTGCTACTTTGTCAGTTAGAATTAAGTAAACTCAAGTAAAATTAAAATAAAGGTTATTCTTCACCACAAACTGTAATATGTATAAGACATCCTTAATGTGTTATTTTTTAACTCACCTCTTGCACTCTAGGGATGTATGTCGGCTGACTCTATGCTGTTTATTTGCATTAATTAATTTACTTTGTTTATATTTCAGTGTGGTTAGCTAAATTATGTTAATTATCCTAAGCAAGTTGAATAATTAAACTTGGTTTGTAGATATTCTGACATCTGTGAAATATGTCTGAGCAGATTTGCACTGAAAACACTTTCCATCTTTCTACTACACATTTTTAGAGTTTATCTTAGTTCGACACTTTTTCATTACTACTGCCCTCACTTTGATAAATCCGACTTGAGAACCTGTCTATTTATCATACTTTACCTCGTTACCATTATTAGTTTATGACAAGCACAAAGAAGCTTAGCTCCCAGTATGTCCGGAGGGGGCGTGACCAGCCCACTTCACCTTACGTAATCCACTTACAGTGCCCTAGAAGGAGCACTGCGATTCGCTGATGTCCCTCCCCCCCTTTCATGTCCCGACTGATCTTTTTTTTTTTTTTTTAACACTTTTTAAAATAAATTCCTACAATTCAGATTACAAGCTGAACATATTCGCACTGCTTGGATTAAAAAAAATGTTAAATTTTAGATGTCAGCTTAAATGATTAAAACTGTAAAATTCACATTTACACAGAAAAGTTACTATTGCATTGCATGTGTTGTTCCTTAAGATGAAAGATAAATAGAAACAGCCTCCATTCAGTGTGGTTGGCTAAATTATGTTAATTATCCTAAGGAAGTTGAATAATTAAGATAGTGTTGAATAATTAAGATAGTGCAATACAGTGGCACCGTTTGTCAATTAAATAATCAGATTTCAAGATTATACAGTAGGCGATTTGAGAATTGATTTGATAGAATATATCCACGAGTTGCCAAAACTTGAAAAGTTTAAGCAGATTTAAATTCTTTTTATGAGGAAATTAAAACAAACAAACAAAAACTTTATTCTATTGTTTAATATGGTGAACATTTCTGTAAATCCAATAATTTTGTATTGCAATTTTTTAGTACTTGTATAGCAATTTTCACGAATATTGTAATTTCCTGGCTGTTCTGACGCTGTCATGTGACCTTTTATTTCTCAAGTGTCACTGAATGAATTTCCTAATTTGACTGTGTTCTTTCCTTTGATCTATCCTGATTACATTTCAGTGACTGATAGCTCTAATATTTAATAAAATAACTTGAAATAAGAACCCATTCACACTCAAATCAACCAAACAAAATCACTCTCTCAACATTACACCGATCAGATATTTATTTGTACACCCCCTCATGTACAGTTAACAACCCTTCTATAAAGGACAGTTTGCTTTAGCCAATCATCTGCAGCGACAGCGGCGAGCTCGATGCCGATTGGCTGTTTGAACTCACTCCCACCATCCATCCCATCTCCCTTTGTGTACAACAGAAAAGCAGCGTTTTTTAGGACCCAAACATTGACAGTAAAAAAACAAACAAAAAACGAAACATTTGTCTCAACAATGTGGTTTAATGTTGCATCTTCTTCAAAGTTATCTTTAAAAAAAAATAATTGAAAACAGGTCGACTATAAATGTCCTTTGATGTTCTTCTTTTACATTAACATACTGGCATTTTATATATAAAAAAAGGAGAAAACACAAAATGACACGAAAAATATCCTTGAACGGTTCGACTTCTCTGGAAGCAAATTATTCAGACAGTCGGGGATTATTATTATTATCCCCCCGTCCCCCATGTACAATGAACATGAAGCAGAACAAACCTGACCACGTTCACTCAAAATGGCTCCCTGAAAGTTCGGCTTCAGGGTGATAGGAAGTCACAGAATTCAACAAAGTCCCTCTGCATGAAATTCTGGCTCTGCTGCAGGTCGTCTTCGGAGGGGAAATACTGCATGCTGTCCTCCTGCGGGCACACGCTGTGCTCGTGCGGGCACGCGCTGCCCTGGTGCAGTACCAGGAACGGACCTGGTGGCGTGCTTGAGCCGTGTGGGTTGGGACTGTCTAGGAGCGCTCCTCTGGCATTCTCCAGGACGCCCAGGTACGAGTCCATGTCGGTGAGCTCCAGATCGCTGTCGGAGCTGCAGCAGCCGTCGCTCCCCACGGAGTCGGAGCGCATGTGCTGCATCTGGTACTTCTCGTGCATCAGAAACTGGTTGGTGTTCTTGGGCGCGCGCATCCCTCTGGCTCGGTTTCCCTTAACGTAAACCGGACGGAGCGCTAACACCGGCCTCTGGGGGTGTCTGGGATGATGATGGTGATGATGACGAGGAGGGTGCTGGTGGTGACTGCGCCCTCTCAGCCACCCTCCCCCTCCCGTCTTCCTCCCCTGTAGGCGCCCGTTGCAGCTCTTGGACCAGCCGTGCTTCCTCTGGATGCCAGCCTGTCTCACCTGCGCCTCCTTCTCGTCCTGCTGCCTCTGCTGCTGGAAGATCCTCCTGCACATGATCTCTGAGAGCATTTCTTGTCTTTCTTGCAGTTGCCTCCGTTCCTCCCTCCTGCCCTCCTTCACATCCTCCTCCTCACTCGGTGCCCCACAAAGCAACAAAGAGAGGCTGATCTCTGGTTTACTGACTCAGATCACAAATGACCTTTCCGCCTTCTTAGTCTACCTTTTTACTATCCTATCTCTTTTCTTCTTGACCTCTGGCTTTGGCTTGTGCATAGCCTGCTCTTCCTCCCCTTGCAGCAGCAGCTTGCCTGCTGATCTGGCTTCCCTGTCACGCCCTCCTCTTTCTCAAATATCGCTTCTTCGCCTTTCTGAAAGTCAAATCAGTTACAAACAGCTCTGAATAGTGAACTGCAGTAAGCTGCTGAGGGGGGGTCAAAAAATCTAGCAATTGATTGTAAGCTGGTTTTCCTCGGTGTTATGTCGCCAGCTGTGGTGTTTTCTGCTCTGACCATCACTGACTGTTGGGCTGCGTCCTCCTCAGAGTCTTTATAAACAGAAGGAAGGATCCACCGGACCACTACAAGGAGGGGGAGTGTTTCCCTGGTTTTAAACATTAAATCCCACTTAGTTTAGAAATAACTTCACATTTATTCATATCTGCATTATTTACAAACATTTGTAAACATATAAACGTGTGGTAATGTCTGATGGTTGAATGTGGTTGTGATGAATAGTTAAAGTCTCTCAGCAACGTAATGGTTCACTCCGCTTCAGTTTTAGCTGTTGAAATCTGATCCACAGCTGCTGCTGTTACTGCCCCACTCTCTGACAACAGACAGCAACAACAACCAGACAACAGTGGGCAAGACTGTGGCACTCACTGTAATAGCATTAGTCATAGCTCATTGTGTCATGCACATAAAACTACCCAACTTACAGCAACTTGAAAATGAAATGACAGTGGTGACAACATAATTAAAGGTCATAGTTTTGCATGTAAATTTATAATGAAACAAATAACTATGTCCTTTGTTCCTAAAAATGAAAGCTGCTCCGAAAATTCTCACTTACTGACGCTAAAGAGATCGATAATTACAGCTGATTGTCTATTCCTGAATCTATAAAAATACCAGTAGCATGAAATGTTCCAAAGACAATACAGCTCACTGTACTTGGTGGTTGTGTGTTATCTAGCTCCACCATGAGGTTGGAATTTATTACTTTACTTGGAAAATCTCAACAACCACAGGATGGGTTGCCATGAAATACAACTTTAATGACTCTTAGTAATGATTTGTGTTTACTTTCAGTAAAATCAGTAGCCAAACATTTGGGTTTATAACAAGAAACATACTAAACTAATTGAATTTCCTTCAACCATAACTGTTTTGCTAAATGGTTTTCACAACAATGAAATTTAAGAAGGGGGGAGGCTGAATATTACATTTCCTCAACATCAAATAAGATATCAATGCAAGCCATCACATTTAATGAGGCACTTCTTCTAATCAGAAATTCATACAACTATCTGTTAATTTCACACATTAGAAATTAGACACGGATTGTCACACAAATCATACAAAGCATTTACTGATCACGATCACATTTGAAATTTCTACTTCCTGCCAGCAGCATTTTTTTTTTCACTACCTCTACAGATATGTGTGTACACTGTTTGTTCAAACAAATCAAAAGCCTGAAGACAAGCCTGATGCTGCACTAGTGCCACTATGTGGTGATAAAGTTTATTACGTCAGCCAGAAGCAGAGGAGAATGGTCTCATGGATGGACCTCCGTGCTCCATCCATGAGATCAAACACACGAACAATGTCAAGGTCATCCATCCATCCATTTTCTGGACCGCTTAATCCAATTGGATCGCGGGTGGGCTGGAGCCTATCCCAGCTGTTTACAGGCAAAAGGGGTACACCCTGAACAGGACGCCAGTCTGTTGCAGGGCCACATATAGAGGGACAGACAACCACTCACACACACACTCACTCCTAGGGAGAATTTAGAGTAACCAATTAACCTCACATGCATGTCTTTGGACAGTGGGAGGAAGCCGGAGAACCCGGTGAGAACCCACGCCGACACAGGGAGAACATGCAAACTCCACACAAAAAGGCCGCTGTCTCAAACCCCCACAGCCCGAACCAGCCATCCCCTCTGGCTCAAACCGAGTCTGGGGCTCAAACCAGCAACCTTCTTGCTGTGAGGCCACAGTGCTAACCACTACGCCACCGTGCAGCCCAGGTCAAGGTCAATAGGTTCATACTGCCCAAAGTGCTTTACAAACTAAAATACATAATAAGAGCCAGGTGATAAAATTGCGTCTTCAAGATTAATTTAAACTGCTCAAGCGATTGTACAGATCTATTAATAAGAGGGAGATTTTCCAGTCTTACCCAGCACAGAAAAAGTTCTGTCATCTTGAATCTTGCTGGAGTATGGATGGATAGGAGCTCAGATAAGGAAGAAGGAATCAGGCCATTTATAACTCAAAAAACAAAATGCAACATTTGAGTTGCATCCTGAAACAACATGAAGCCAAGAAGCCAAGGCTGGTGTTAAAAAGCCAGATAGAACTGCTGCACGCATCTGCTTATACATTTTAAAAGAACCATCACACTGAGTTCAATACTGGCAGAATTGCCAAAAATGTCCACCTTTATTCTGTTTTACTTACATTTTAAGAAATGTAAGTGCATCCATTGTTGAAAATCCTGAAGACCAAAAAAATAACACTTTAAATGAGTCTGTCCTCGTTTTTAAAGGCCAATAAATCTATAGGTCATCTTCAAAGCGGTGAAATTAAATGTACTTAAAAAAAAACAGACCCCATGTAAAGTGCAAACAAGGCTGGACACAAAGTAGAGCTTTAGGGAATTCCACTACTAAGATTGACTGTTTTCGAGCTATGGGGCCCCAAACTCAAATAAAAAAATCCTTCCAGATAAGAGGGACTGGAACCTGAAGAACAACACCTTTAAGGCCAATACATGATTCCAGCTGTAATGGCAGAAAATCATGGCGGACAGTATTGAAGACTGTGGACATATCCAACAACAAGAGGGCAGCAGAGTTGGCAGAATCTAGAGTTAATATCTACAAAGAAATGTACAGCCCATCTTTTTTAAAGGGTTTAAGATGAAATTAGATGAGTGTAACCTGCAGTAAAAGCTGGATTTATATCTCGACTGCCTTCCAGATAACAGATATGGCATTCAAGATAACACAAGAACTGGACTTAATTTCAGCAGCAACAGATCTGTTTAAGAGATGAATCCTTCCCTGAGCCTGGACCTAAACATTACTGACAAAGAATAGAACAAAAGGCAGCCAATATCCAAGGAATACAAGAAGTCTAGAGATCTATTCTTGAAAGAATATAAACCTTGCCTTTGAGATTTTAGTCCCCATTCAGAAATAAGGTTGTTCATCCCAAATATTTCAATCTCATTAAAATTTTACAATCTATTTTTTAGACTCAATCTGACTTTGCAATTTAACTGAAAACTGAAAAGTTAAATTTGCCTCGACAATGCAAATTGAAAGTGAAAAAGCAGAGAAAAAGCGGTTACACGTTTATGAACATGTCTTGCAATAAATCTTTATGGGGAGAACTGCTGTTCTTTATTATTATTATTTTGCTACTGTTATTTTTTTGTACACGAGGGTCTGGAGTGTAAATTGCTAAACGCTAAAAACAAATTAACAGTTAAAACTGCATGTGTCAACCTTAGACTGTAAGGGTGTCAACGCACTTTTAAATAAAGTTTCATTTGAACAAGTCAGCTGCCGCTTCGTTCGGCATCACAACAAACATGGCGGCAGGAGGTGGCGAATCGTGGAGAACCCTAGCTATCCTGTGACGCCGCTTATTAAAGATTTTTCTTTTGCGTTACATGTGCTGATATTCGCTTGTTCGGATGTCCAGATGGAGTCTGCGCCATTCTTAGAGGACGTTTCGGAGAGAAAGGTCTGCGTGGTCGGGTCGGAGCTGGTGGAAAACTACACTGTAAGCTGCGACTGGTTAGCTTATCTCACAGCTAGCCATTTTTTTCTTTCAGCTATGTCAGTAACAATAACTGGAGTGATGTGATGTTAATAGAGTAGACATACCAATACAGGCATTTATCGTTAAGTTATTCATATGTAACAACGTTTCTGTGTTACAACCAATCAAACTGGGAGGACAATTTCACAGGCTAACCGCTAACCGCTGACACTTCATTTTAGTGAGACATGTTTCCGCTGAAGTTGACAGAGCTTGCAGTTCAGTGCAACTTCGTCTCTGTCAGAGGGATCTTCTTTTTTGTATTTGTGTAATATGTTTTTACTGACATGGCATATAAAGATCACTACTGTCAAAGTCCCAGAAATGACCTCGTTTTCCGGTGTTTCTTTTCCGCTAAATGCATTATTGTGGGAGCCATTTTTCGGACAGGGTAAAAGTCAAAGTTGAATTATGAATCATAATTTATGACGCACTTATTTTTTAAAAGGAAAATAGTCTTAGTAAAGATATGAAAATTAAAGATAAGAACTATAAATGCATTCAACTACTTACATTTCTCATGGAGATGCATGTTCGTGGTTCTGGGTCCGTCCTTTAAAAAAAGAATGTAATGGGGAAAGAAGTAGAAATTAGCAGGGATTGTGCTGCTGATATGCATAATTTCTGTTCCGATCCAACTTGTCTCTGATGCTTCTGCTTTGCTGGACTCAAGCAGACTTAGTAATGAAACATATAGCACTACGAGTATTGTTCATTGAACTACATATTTTCTCTCAATTTCTTTAACTTTCCAGGTTTAAACTCACTCACCTCTTTGCTGTTTCAGGTCTACATCATCGATGTGACAGATGGACAGCACAGATGGACCGTGAAGCACCGCTACAGCGACTTCTATGACCTTCATGAGAAGGTAAGAAACTGAAATAGGTCAGCCAGTGGATTTTTTTTCCTTTTTTACAGTCACCTGTTAAGTATGAAAGGAAATATTGTTTCTTGTAAACTAATAGCAGAATAAATATTTTATGTTTTGAATCAAACATTCACAAAACACCATTCTGAGTTGGAAAACAAAAACATTTGACACATTTTTAGTATTTTACTGGCAGCTGGGTTTGAAAATGAATTATAAGATACACACCATCAGGAAACTTTTAGGTTTGCATTGGTAAGTCTCTGCCTGCAACTACAACATTTGAGAAGGCTTAATTTAATTATGAAGTCTTTTATTTACACATAAACATTACAACTGATGTAAACTAACTGGTGTTACAGGTTACATTTGCTTGCGAGCATCAATGTAAGTGAATATTTACATCATTAAATTCATGCTGATTTATTCACAGATTTTTTTAAAGACCATTATCTCCAGTAAATGGATGAAATGCATGTGTGAACACTTCTGATGAATAAAAATGGAGAGGAAGTTAAGCTAGGGGTGCTTAGATTATTTTCAGTGCTGATTTTTTAATCAAAGAAATGATAAGGGTTAGTCAAATAGTACAAGCAGCTGAGATGTCTTTGTTATTTAAACAACACTCTGAAACCCAAACAATACAGTTTAATGAGAACCCAGAAAAGCTGTTAATTCTTCTGTCTCCCACAGCTGGAGAATGCTTACTGCTTTTATTTAATACATGTTATGTGTTTTTCCCTCTAGCTGACGGCAGAGAAAAAGGTTGACCGACGGCTGCTTCCTCCTAAGAAGATCTTGGGAAAGAACTCAAAGAGTCTGGTGGAGCGGCGGCAGAAAGAGCTGGAGCTTTACCTGCAGACGCTGCTGCAGCAGTTCCCAGAGGCCACGCCCACTCCGCTCGCCTTCTTTCTGCACTTTCACCTCTATGTGAGTACAACCAGTGCTCGTGGATAAAGTCTGATTATATGCACCAGGCCTCGAGTACCAAACTGGATGCTCTCTGTTTCAGTAGAAACCAAACAAAGTGGAAAGAGGAATAAAAACTCAAATGTTATCTGTAGGAATTACTTTATTCTTTGAAAGGATAAGATCCTGTAGATGTGTTTAATCATTCCTCTTTGGTATAGATTAGCTTGGAAGATGAAGAAACATAAAAAAAGCAACCAGATTTAAGCTGGGTTTATACTTATGCAGCGTCTTCAGCAGTTCGGCCTTGCGGACTGTGTGTGTTTACAGTGTATACTCGATCTTAGGTTATGTGCTGTGTCAGCGTTTATTTCCTGGATCTGCAGGTAGTGTAAGGCGGGTTTCAATGATTCATCAAAGAAGTTTACTATCTGCTAATTACATGTACCGATCAGTGTTTATGGGCTGCTGATAGCAGATAGAGCTGCACTGCACAGTCTGATCATTTTCCACGTGAGTCCTGTTCGTTGTCTGTTTGTATTTTGTGCAAAACATTATTGATGCAGCAACAGAATCAGTGATTTAAACTGTTGGAAAAATTCAGCTTTATGTGACTTTTGCCTGCGGTATTAAATGTAGTCAAATATCTGGAAACAAGTAATCACAGTCTTACCATTCTTTCTGGATCCACATGATGTTTCTAATTGCATTTGGGTTTTTTGCCTCTATTCCCCTGACCCTGATATACTTTATTTATTAAATATATCCCTACATCCAAATAAAAAGGGTACCTGTGTGACCCTTTCCAGACAGGAGGCAGAAAAAAAGGCCCTGTTATGAAAAGCGTAAATGGTCATGATTGTTGTTTAAAATGTTTTTCCCACTAAAATGAATGAATCTATTTTTCTTGTTCCTTCTGTCATGCAACCATCACATGTTAAAGAGGTGATAAGATGTTAAGACTTTTGTAACAACTGAAATTAAAAATTTCTATTATTTCAGAGCCAGAAAGAACCCCAAAAAGTAGTTGGATAAAAGTAGATGTATGTAGAAAAGGTTGCGATATATGATGTGTATCACCTTTCTGTCGAAAATTATGAGGCATCAAGAGCTAAGTTTCAGCTCTACCAAATTCTAGAAAAACTTCATGTTTTGACAACAGCGGACCATTGTTGTCTGAATCCCCAGGACTGATGAAAAAGCCTCATATGATGTCAGATGCTCGGCTTGTGACTGTATGGTTATTGTCATGTATGAATAAGCTGCTTCAATCCTGGTTTAAGTGCTGCTAAAGCATCTCTAAGGAATTTATTTAAGGTGGAGTTCAGGGTTCCCCTGACTACTTCTCCCATATGAAATGTTATCAGACTGAAATAAGTAATTTTCAACAATGTCATTTAAACACACACACATACACATAAATATATCATATGTAGAAACAGTAGAGCTGAATCCAGGATCAACAGTTAATTAGATGCTTTACAATTCTGATCATTTGTAGTGTTAGATTATTTTTAAGTGATACTGTCTTATTTCTGTCTTCCATAGGAGATCAATGGCATCACAGCAGCACTGGCTGAGGAGCTGTTCCACAAAGGTTAGATATCTTAATGACCTACCAACTCACAAAACTGTGTCACTGAGTTTGTAAGTGATTAAAAGAGTAGATGATGTTTATAAAATGGACCCAGAACGAGCAGAAAAGGCATGAGATCCAAAAGCTGCTTTATACTAAACTAAATTATAGTCTTTAAACAAGGAGTAGTTTACTTCTATTAGTGAAGGACCTTTTGATAAGACAAGTAAGAAGTGTGTTACAGTCATGTAAGTAGGGCTGTCCCTGAAGCGTCGATGAATCAACGTAATCGATTCAGTAAATACGTCGATTTATAAAACCTGATACAGGTGTGCTGCAGCAGGAAGATCCTGCAGGTCAGCAGCCCTCAAAGACACACTACAGAAAATCTACACAATGAAAATCATTAAGGTTGCTCTTATGGTACGAAAAACACCACTGATTGCTGAAGTGTCACAGATTCAGCTTGTCTGATCAGAATAAAGTGGATTACAGATGAAGTGAATTGTTTTTGTGTAATCTCGTACGGTGACGTCATTGCGTTTGTGTGTTGTAGGGGAGCAGCTGCTGCAGGCGGGTGAGGTGTTTTCTCTCCGTCCTCTGCAGCTTTACGCCGTCTCTCAGCAGCTCCGACTGGCCAAACCCACTTGCTTTAATGGAGACGCCAAAACAGACCTGGGACACATCCTGGACTTCACCTGCAGGCTGCGATACCTCAAAGTAACGGACCTCGCGTTTTAGTCCAAACACACACCATCTGATTCATTGTTTCACTGCATTGGTTGGTTTTTCTGACTAGTTTTGTTTGTCATTCAGATCTGTGGGACTGTGGGTCCAGTAGGAACCAGTAACATCCAGGAGAGCAGTTTGCCCTTTGACCTGTCTGTTTTCAAATCACTGCTGCAAATAGAGGTAACTCGGGTGTTTTAACAACTAGTCAAGTGTACAGCCAGACACAGGAGGCTCATGTTCCACATGTGATGAAGACGCTGTAGAAGCAGGTTGCGTTTGATCATTTTCAGGAACTAATCTTGTCATTTTCTCTGCTTCAGATCTGCGACTGCAGCTCGCAGCAGGTCAGAGGCCTGTCATGTCTGAGATCCAGTCTGGGAACCATGAGCATCCATCGCTCCACAGAATCTATGACGGTACAGCTCTGATTGAGTTTGACCCCGCAGTGCGGCTGACGGAGCAGCTCGTTGAGCGCCGGGTGCTGATACGTGTGCTGTGATGCTTTTCCACCATGCAGTCGATGCTGGTCCCGGAGGCCAGTGAGTTCTCGCAGTGGGAGCCTGACGGGGCGGAGTCTGGGTGTCCCGTCACCGCTGTCATTCCTGTGTGGAGAAACCTGACCACGCTGGACATGAGCCACAACTGCATCAGTGCCATCGATAGCTCAGTGGTGAGATGTGGGACATGATCTTTTTTTTCCTTAATCACGACATATATCTTGATATAATTTTTTTTGGTCAAGTAAAAAAAGAGACAGGTTACATTTCCAGCCTTAAGGTTTTTTTCATTAACTCATTGGCTGCCAGCATTAAAACTGTCTTTCATTGACCATGACTCTCTCTTTAGCCGAAGCTCGTCAACAC
>JBBDHI010000003.1:6612637-6624499 GCA_037177115.1 Craterocephalus stercusmuscarum
GGAAATTAATTTGATGTAAACCCTTCTGATAAAAAGTGTATTTTGAGGGAATCTAGAGGAAATCGTAGACTAGCTTTAACCTGTTTGTGGGTTTAGGTAGATGCTGACATCACACCCCCACCACTGGAGGGCGCTGCTCGCGGGCTGCGGGAGAGCGGAAACAGGAAGCTGTTTTGTTTATTTGTGTCTACTTCCTGTGAGCCACAGCTCCTCTGTTCTCCATCTGCTCCAGTGGTAATATTGCTGAAACTCTCTTTAATTTATCTACATCAGCCTGTATTATTCCGCTGACTTTTCCAGACAGGCCGCTGAGGCATCCAGAGGACTTTCACCCCGCTTCACTGGCCCGGAAGTCCGGGTTAACGTAGCTGGCTGTCCTGCTGCTCTGCACATTTTGTTTCAGCCTGCACAGCCTGCGTACAATGGCCAGTGGGATCGCGGGGAACGGTGACTCTGGATGTGTAACGGAATCTAACGAGCACGACTACGCTCACACTGAGGACAACATCACATATGCACAACCGGACACGTCCGCCTCCGGTAGCCTCACCGAGCCTGAGCGTGACATTCCGGGACATCTCTCCTCCCCGCTGCCGATAGAGCTTCCCGAGTCGGTTGTGGGTGCAGAGGTTGACTGTCCCGGTGGGAATGACGTAGAGGCGCAGACCGGAGGAAACCCCGTTTCAGATTCTGAATACGTGATCGCGGAGAGCCCGCACGCGCCCAGGCGCGGCCCGCGGCGTCCCAAGCGGCCCGAGGACGTGAACTGCTCCAGCTGCAAAGTCCCGTTTCAGCGGCAGGGACGCTCCTTCAACCGGAGGGCGGTGTTCACCTTCACCAACCCGGAGACCGTGCAGTGGGTCTTCCCCGACTCGGTGGTGAACGAGAAGTCCTTCCTGTGTGAGACCTGCGCGCAGATGGTCCGCGCCAAAGGGAAGCGCAAACAGTGCGGGAAGCGCTGCATGTGGCTGAAACCGCCTGCGCCCAACAAGGTGTGTAACAACTGATGCTCAATTCAGCCAGCTGTAAATCACTCTCTGTTCTGTACATGCTGCGAATCAGAGTTTTTGTCAAATATTTAATATGAATGAATTCATTTTGGGACCATTAAGCATTGACTGGGAAGCCCAATTATATTTTTATTTTCTTAAAATATCAAATTTATCGATATGGGCAAAAATGATATAAGTTATCGTTGTAAATCTCTGTATCTGTAAATTTTTCGATATATCGCCCACCGCTATTTCAGCCCCAATATCAGACAACTGAGGTTTTCCTGAATGCATCATGTCTGGATGTTGAGCTTCTGGAAGAAAAAGAACAGGGGGACCAAAAACGGCCTAAAAAAAGCTTGGAGATTTACGGTTTAAATGGGAGAGATAATTGATTGGTCGAGATAGATGAACAGGCATGAACAGAGGTGAGGTCCACGGTGCATCACAGCCTGCAGCTGCAGAGTATGAAGAACACAATTACCGCACGGCAGACATAAAGGGGAAATGAGTACATCTAGTCACACAGCAAACATCCAGCTGTGAGCATCATCTAGAAGGAAAATGTCTGAAGATGTCACAGAGATGTTTATGTTGTGATCCTGCAGTAGAAACCAAGTAAGAACAAACAACTTTTACAAACAGTCTGGGTTAGACTGAGAAGGTAGGACCTGATAACCTTGTACTGTCAGGAAGTGTGTGTTATCCACTCTCTAGGCTCTGAATGCTGCTAACCTCTGACCTGAGATAAAACCGCTGGTTTCTTTTCTCAGGTGAAAGACAAGAATGTGGGTTTCAGGATGGGGAAGAAGAGCAAAGCGGTGCAGCTGTTCAGCAGGTCGCGCTACAAGGCCGCTCTGACCATGCTGTGGTCGGCCAAAGGGGCCCGGAAGCCCATGATGGATTTCTTCAGCAAACAGCTCAACATGGAGGTGAGGACGTATTCCTGCTTCGGCCTTGTCTCTAGCTGTTGCTGCGTGGTGAAACCCTCTGCTTGCTGCGTGTTGTGGTGCAGATCAAGGCGATGTCGCGGCAGTCGGACAGTCCCTTCCACCAGAAGGTGTCGGGCAGGAAGCCGCTGTCGTCCTTCCCCTGGCAGCAGTGTCTGAGCTGGGCTCAGGACAAAGCTCCGCTCGTCACCACCTGCCTGCGTTCCCTCTTCCCGGACTTCAACAGTATATTCAGACGCAGCCAGTAAGTCGCAGTCGGTCTCTAACATTCCTGCTCAGACCTCCTCCTGGTTTCTGCCTCTCGACCTGAGCAGCTTCTCTTGTGTCTGTCAGCCAGCTGACGGAGGAGCAGGCCATTATGGTGCTGCAGCGCCGCATCGTGGTGGCGCTCTCCATCCCTCTGTTCAGCAGAAACATCTGGAGGAACAACTTCCTGCAGGCCGCTCTGGGGGCGGAGCTTCGGCAGCAGGGCTGCTCCGGCTCCGCCCTCGACACGCTGAACACCATGGGTCTGAGTCAGAACAAAGACACTGTCAGGCTGCTGGTGAACAGGCTGCGGAACGGCAAGGAAATGGTGAGAGTTCGTTACAACCAAGCTCACGACTCGTGGCGCTACTTTATAGATTAGGATTATTATGCTTTGATCAGTTTCACAAGACGGTAAATGTTGAAAATCGCACAGATGCTCCTTTATAAGTTTAACTCTTTTCTATCTTTTGTCACCAACATAGCAAAATAACGAGGATAAAGTGACCAAAAAGAAGTCTTCTTCTCCCCTTTGCTCTATAAAGATTAAAATAAAAACTTCAGGTTAACTCTTCTCTTTTCAACCCGAGTGGGAAATTTAGAAAGCCATAAAAAACATCTTACATAATAATAGACCAGAGAACATATATAAAATTAATAAAAAAAAAACAAGATATCTGAACTAAATTGATAAATAGATAGATGGATACTATAGATAGATAGATAACCATTGATGTCTGGGCCGGTCATGCTGCACATGCATTAAAGATCAAAACTATTCTACAGTCATTTAACACTTTTTAACGGTTTTAGTAACACTATATTTTAATGATTTGGTTACCACCATTAACGCATTATTTTTGACATTCTTGATATTTGGACCTTGAAAACTTGAAATGCAAAAAATAGTCCTCTTAATATGAGAAATAAAGAAGGAATTTTCATGTTTATACATTTTACTTACCTAGTGTCTCACTTTAAAAGTTGGAGTGTGAGGATGAATTTCACTGAAACGCACATGGTATCTGTTACAGAACTCGTCATGAATAAACTAACTGTCCAGTGAAAATTACTTAGGATTTACTCATAGATAACTAAGTGTGCCTACATTAAAGGAATACTTCACCCTCATTTTCTACTCACCCTCATGCTGATTAACACTTTGGAACACTTTTTTGATATTTATCATGCAGCCGGAGATGTGGGGAGATTCTCGTTCTGCATCAATCCTGTTACAGTGACGTTGAACAGCTTCCGAGCAAAAAGGTCCATAAAAGTCCACAAAAACGTGGCAACAATCCTCCATACTGCTGATCCGATGTAATCCAAGTGTCTTGAGTGGGTAGCGTCCTTAATTTACAGGAAACTACATCATTTAGTATATTTATAGAGCTCAAACCGTATTATGTTGTACATCCTGGATGCACAATCGGGATGCTATGGTGTCCGCGGCAGACTGGGAGCAACGCGTTCTCCGCCTATAGTAGCCAATAGGCTGAGAATGCGCAGAACACACTTCGTCCGTCTGCCGCAGCTTCCGTAGCACACGAACGGGCATCCAGCGAGTACAATATGTTACGGTTTGGGCTCTATAAATATACTAAGTGATATTGTTTCCAGTAAACTATGGACGCTACCCACTCAGGACACTTGGATTACATCGGACGAGCAGTATGGAGGAATATTACCACGTTTTTGTGGACTTTTATGGACCTTTTTGCTCAGACACCATTCAACATCACTGTAACATCTCCATCTGCATGATCAATGTCAAAAAAGTGTTCCAGAGAGTTAATCAGCATGAGGGTGAGTAGAAAATGATGAAACATCATTCTGAGGGTGTAGTATTCCTTTAAAATGTTTGTCTCCTAAATGTGATTTGATTTAGCGCAGTGCAGTATTTGGTTCGGCCACATGAGGGCGGTGTTCAGTTCTTCTGTTGTCCACAGGATGAAGAGCAGGCGATGATGACAAAACAAGAACAAATGACTGCACAGATGGGAGTGGAGTTGACGGATGGTGAGACTGAGGAAGAGGAAGAGGATGACGAGGAGGATGTGGAGGAGGAAGAAGAGGAGGAGGAAGATGATGAGGAAGAGGAAGTGAAGGAGGAAATGGTAATGGCAATAGAGGAAGAGGTGGAACAGGAGGAGGTGCAGGATGGTGTTCAGGAAGAAGAGGAGGATCATGTTGTGAATGAAAAGGAGGAGGAGGAGAAGAAGAAGAGGAGGAAGAAGGCAAAGAAAGAGCGGAAGCAGGAGAAGAGGAAGGAGAGAGGGAAGCGAAAGGCAAAGAAGCGGCAGGAGGATGAGGAGGGCCTGGAGCAGAAGAAGAGGAAGGTGGTGGTGGTGAGGCTGGGCCTGCTGAAAGGACACTCAGAGGTGGGACGATCCGACCTATCGGCTCCTTAGAGACTCTGCAGGCTCCGCCTCTTGCTCATCAGGACCCACCAATCAGAGAGAAGCCCAGAAGCCCCGCCCTTCTCTGGGTCAGAGGCATTCTGGGAGGTGTAGGAGCTCATGAACTGGAGGAAAACTGGTGAGAGCTGGAGTTTAAACTTTTAGTTTGATGTCAGAATAATAAAACTGCTCCATGTTGGCTCGAACACTCAGCTGATTGGTCACATGACTGGTCCCGTCTCAGGGCAGCTGCACCCAAAATACACCTCCTGTCTTTTGTTGTTGAAGATCTCTACACCCGAGTCACCTCGGCATGGCCGCTGTGGTTCCTGCTGAGCCGGACGGGTGATCTTGTCCTGGTTATGAGCGTAGGTCTGGACGTGGTTCAAACGCAGCAGCAGCTGCAGGCTTGAACTTCCTCACCGGCTTCTTCTCAGAACAGTAACCGAAGAGTTGAAAGGTTGGACTCTGAGGACCTGGACTTTCACGGTGGGGCTTGAATGTTCATTTTCCTGGATTTTTGTTAGTCTTTGACTCTGTGTCATTTTTTTCTGCACCGGAAATAAAAGTTGGTTCCTTCTCAGTTCGTTTCCTAAGCTTTATGCCTGTGAATGAGGACTGTGGCAGATCTGATGTTTCCCTCATGCATTCAGTCCAAAAGTGGAAAATGCTGCAGCCTAGTGGATTGGTTTACTTCTTTCAAAAACCAGTCAAAACTGGGTAATAGTTTCCACATCTGGGTCTTAAAATGATCTGACTTTAAGTCAGCGGGTTTAAATCATTAGTCTGATGTTAGTGTATATACATCTGGGACAGCAGACTTACAGAGAGCAGAGGAAATAAGGGATTTTTTTCATTCTTTTTGAAATGTAAAGTGCATTACAAATAAAATGTATTATTACTAACCTGGCTCTTGCCAGACGTATATGTTCTGCCTTGCTTCACATTATCCATCTGGAACCACTCGATAAGTTTTGCTCTCCGAAGGCGTGGTTGTATTAAAAACCCTCGCATCTGATTGGAGAAACCACGTGTCTGTCATTTTGAATGACGCGCTACTTCAACCTCTCACAGCAACAGGAGCCCGGGACGTGGATGAAGTAGGAAAAAAACTAAACAGAACTTCTGTCATGTTGAAAACGGAGCAGGAGCTAACAGCCCAACAATGTTGGCAAATGATCGAAGCTGGAAGCCGCCATCGTTCAGAAACTACCGTCGCATGATGAATACGTCACATCTGTTCATATCCTGCCCGGCAATCCTGACTGGTCTGATCATTTTTTAGTCCTCCGGGCGGTGGGTTCATGGAGTAAACCGGAAAAATAAAGCAACAGCAAATCTCTAACAGGTTTTTATTTCTGTAACAGAATCATTTTCCAGCAACAAAACATCCACAGAGCTGCTGCAGCTATAATAAATATTCCCCATAAACCAGCTTTCAGCCGGGCCAATCTTCCTCATCGCTGCTTTTAAACCCAATTTGAAGAGGATGCAGGATAGAAATGTGAAGGTGGGGTGTTCTGACTGAAGTGGAAGCGTGACAGCACGACTACAGAGTCATCTAAACTCATCTGCAGAAGTAAAGTTCAATCAGATCAGGAACATCTGACACGTCTTGAATAAATTTAAACCTTTGAGAGCAAACAGCTGTCAGACGACCTGCGGAAGCAGAGAGACGTAAATGTTACAGATCTGCTGTGCAGATGGCTGAGACTCAGTTTGCTCATCACTGAACTTCCACATCAGCAGTGCAGCTACAGCACAGACAGTATTTTATTTTGAAGGGGAGGAAGTGGAAACAGACTGAGTTCAGTCGGGTTTCAAACCTGCTTTACTGAACCCTGGTGTGTGTACAGATTAAACATCTGTGCCGGACCAACATCAGGCCGGTAACGTTACGATCTGGAGCGTTTTAAAGAGGAGTTTTGGTTTTATTTACACTGGATTCAGTTATTAGAACAGAGAAAGTGTCTCAGACGTTGAGGGTTTTCTTGACGGAGAAGATGATGTCTTTGATTTGAGGAATGCTGTTTTCCTCCAGGATTTTAGCGTACGGCATAGGGATGTCCACCCCTGTTACCCTGGTAACCGGAGCATCCAGGTAGTTGAAGGCAGGACCTTTGAAAGAGAGAAAAATAGGTTTATACTGTAGCAGCTAGCAGGGTGGATGATGGACCCTCTTCACGTTATTATTTACACCAGCTGGGTGAGAAGACAACACGCATCGGTCCTACCAGAGGAATAAAAGTGAAGAAAAAATTTCTTAACCCACATGGAGAATACTTTGTGTGTTTTTTCCATAACTTTTAGAAAAAAAATGTATTAAAGTTAAAAATGCTTTACTATAAAATGTTAAGACATTATTAAAAATAGGTCCGGACGTGCTGAGAACGAGCACAGACTTCATGGAAACTCGTTCCGCATGTAATGTGATCATTTCAAAGAATAACAAAGGAAAGTATTTAAAAAGCTGTTAAATAACTTTTTGAACAAACTAAACATCGTCTTTTTACTGATGATCAGATGTCTCTTCATCTCCTTCTGCTTAAAGGCCCATGAGGAAACTGACTGAAAATGGGAGTAGAATAAACTACATATTTGCACAGGTTTGGGCACATCCTGCTTTTTGTCGGTTCCAGCACCCGCAGAACAAACGACTTAAATTCACTATTGCTTCACACAACTTCAAAAGTCCAACTCCTTTTTACCTATTAACTCATAAATCCTGACATTTTCTATATAATTGATTTTATTACATTAAGAGATTGACTGCAGATATTTTTACTGTCGCTGTGTGAAGAAAATAATGCCCTTAAAAACCAGCTTATTTGTTTTTAGACTCCAGTTCTGAGTAGGGTTGCATCGACACAGATACCAGTACGATACCGATCTAAAGTACTTGTACTTGTTAAAGTCGATCGATACCAGGAACCGATCCCAATTTATGGGATATTACGCAATGGTTATTTTCACTTGAAATTTTTGTTATGTTGTCATTTTTATTTATTTTATCATTGTTTAATGTAAAAAGCAGAGAAAAAATGAAAACCTTTCTTCCAATTCATAAATTTTTTTTAGTGTGGTAGAAGCATTGGTATCGGTACTCTGTATCGGCAAGTCCTCAGATTAAATTATTGGTATCGTATCTGTTTGGAAAAAAGTGGCATTCTTGCATCCCTAGTTCTGACTCGTTGCATTTTTGGCTCAAGGATGCGATTAAATCTTCTATTAGTTGTCCAGCACCAATTAAAAACCAAACGGGCCTAAAACTAAAGTAACCAACATCAGTTTTTACAACATTTATGATTTTAGAGTAAATTTAAGGTTAAAATTTCACTAACATGGCTTTGCCGAGTGCATCAGAGACCCTTCACTGATCAATGCGTTCCCAGCTCGTGTCTGATAATGTGTTATCGGTTAAACTGTTACATAATGCATGACTGTCAGACACCTTCCATGACTCTGGCGCAGATCTCGGCTCCGACTCCAAACTGAGGCCAGCCGCCCTCAACCGTCACCAGGTGGTTGGTCTTCATCACACTGGCTTCAATGCTCTCTACATCCAGGGGCCGGATGGTCCGAAGGTTGATCACCTCACACTCGATTCCCTCTTTGGCGAGGACGGCGGCGGCGTCCAGGCAGTGGCCAACGAGCCGAGAGTGAGACACCACTGTGACGTGGTTTCCTGAAGAGAGCAGAAGAAATCCAGACGTGGCGTTTACATCAGTCTTACTTTAATCCAAAATACGGGCAAACCACAAAAAACACAAAGAGTTAGCTTAAATAAGGGTCCGACTGTTTAACAGGAAACATTTCTGCATATCAAAGCTTCTAAAAACAACTTGGTTTTTCTGTTTTTTATTCTATGAGATTCTGCCCTTACTTTTACAAATTTTCTCCCCAGATTTTTTTATGTTTATGCGAAGAAGTCAAATATAAAACCTGCTGCTTCTGGCACATTTCTCTCCTCCAGATTTACTTCTAATAATTGTCTATTTGGACCTGAATTCTGTGAAAGCCGCCTCCTCTTTGGCTATATGTCACATTTTCGGCTGCTTAGACAGCTTGAAACATCCAGGGATTGTTATTCTGCCCCTCATACGACAGTGTTTCCTTCAACGTAACATTTAGGGTTATTTTTTTCTGGTTGTCCATACAGTGCCATGTTACAGCAGAAGTCATTTCAGGTTCCATTTCCTCTAGAACGGGTTTATACCGAGTTCCTTCATCAAAAACTAAATAGCCTGATGTTATTTATCTGATTGACATGATGGCATGTCACAGCTGCTCTGAGTTCCACGCTGATGCTTCACACACACAGGTCAGCTAGCTTCCCCAGTGGACAGAGTGCATGTCAGACCTCTGTACATCACCTAAAGGTAAAGCTATCCATCACCATCTACCCCACAGTTACACACCGATGCTCCTGACAAATAGTTGACTATATAAAGCATCAGTGCTGCCAGAAATTTGGCGATTTAAAGATTTATTCATTTAATCCATCCATCTCCATCTCCATGGAGCCAAAAAGTCTAGAAAGGAGAGTCAGACATTTACATCCCAACAACGCTCTCCAGTTTATCGTGGTTGTCAGTAGGAATGGATGATGAGTTACGAGTCGGTCCTAACTACCTATGATGTGGAGGGGCACCAGCTCTAATCCAAGCCCCCCCAAGATGTACATGTTCCTGAACTCACATCTGTAAGGCTGACCCCAGATGCCCTTGCAAGGAAGCTTGTTTCATCCGCTTGTCTACATGATCTCATTCTCTTGGTCAGCACCAAACTCCCATGAGACGTAGATGGAGCTCGCCAGTTTACCTTCACACCCTCTTCACGTCACTGACTACTCCTGAAAAAAAATCCTGCAATACTCGAAGATCCATTCCTGATCCACAAGAGGCACGCCTGCCCATCTTCAGTCCATTTTTTGTTTCTTCCAGGGATTCAGCTCAAATAGTGTTTGCACAGTTTAACCTGAAGGGAAACAGGTTCAGTCTGGCTCACCTTGTCTCTCAACCTTGGCCTTGCCAATGGGAATGGTGAAGTCTTTGGACTGTGCCTCCTCTGTCATCTCAAAGGGAACACCATACATCAACTCGTTCTCGAGGAAAACAACTGAAACAAACACATTCATTTTCACTGTCCAACATTTTTATCTCGTATCTATTTACTACAGCTGATGGAGTCTTATAAACAGTATTATAACAGATCCTGTTTTTGACTCTTATGCAGCTGCAACAGGATTTAGAGCCAACGTGAGCGAACATGAATCAATAAAACATTTTTGGCAATTTATTGATCATAATAAAAACCTAATGAATTTTGCATTTCCAGTTCTGCTTTAAAACAGGGTTCTAATGCGTTTTGTCCTTTGAGATGTCTCACCGGGGTTATCGTCTCTGATGGCTGATTTCAGGAGACCTCTGGCATCTTCTGAGTTCCAGGGACTTACGACTTTCAGACCCGGACAGTGAGCATACCTGCAGACATCAACCACACTGACATCAGCTCTATTGCCAGAAAAATCTAGTCTTGATTGGGCAAAAATAAATAAGTGTACCATGCAGCGAAGCACTGCGAATGCTGTGCAGCAACTCCTGCCGAGGCTCCGTTGGGTCCTCTGAAGACGATGGGGACCGGCTGCAGCCCAGCGGACATGTAGTAGGTTTTGGCTGCAGAGTTGATGACCTGGTCGATGGCTTGCATGGAGAAGTTAAAGGTCATGAACTCACAGATGGGCCTCAGGCCGGCCTAATGGGATCAAATAGCATCAGGTTAACATTAAATTACTGTAACGCAGTTTACCATAATTTGTACTTAATCTTCCTCTTATGTTTCTGTGTTCTTATTTCTGTGTCTTTGTCATGGCTGTTATGAATTAACAATCTCCCTCATGGGATTAATAAAGTCCATCCATCCATCTCTGCCAAATTAGGAAGAACCCTACACTAATCTGATGCAATGAGCATCTTTTCCAAAAGAGCAATGTCAACAGTCTGAACATCAAGAGGCTCGTTAAATTACCTCTAATGGTGGCGGTTCTTCAGTTCAAACAGCATTACACAGGCATGCTTGTAACTATAATATAGTTTTAAGCTTATTAAGTATGGCACAAAGTCAAAAATGTGTGGGTGAACCTGAACTCACCATGGCAGCTCCCACTGCGATTCCAGCAAAGCCCATCTACCTCAGAGAGACACAACATAAACTGAGGAGAGTTTCTCTGGAGCAGTGTTTTTAAATCACACAACATTGACACACAAATGTTTAGGTATACTGAAAAAAAATATCATTGTGAATCTTACCTCTGAAATCGGAGTGTCGATGATGCGTTTGTCTCCATACTTCTTCCACAGACCCCTGCTTACCTGTACACAAACACAGGATATTACAATAAGAGTCCAACCTTTGTATGTGTCAAAATCAAGGATTGTATCCATTAGAATAAAATAATTCAACAATACAAAGCTACTTGTAGCAAAGTTAGAATTTGTTTAGAGAACATGAAAGGAAACCCTTTGAGTCAGCATGCAGAAAAAAATACCCTCACAACAATGACCCTAATTGATCAAATTACCCATTATGTAATGATGGCGTCTTTTATCTTTTAACTATTAAAACATCTAGTGCAAAACATCTGAACCCAAGCAAATAAACTGCCTTTACACTGCTAGTTTACTGCTTTTTACTGAGCGTCTACTGACTTTGTAGGCCCCGTCATACTGAGCCACCTCCTCTCCCATTAGGAACACCCGCTCATCCCTCTCCAGCTCCTCATCCATAGCCTGGTTCAGGGCATCACGGACCGTCACCTGTTAACAGCAGCACAGCAATCAGGACAAAAGCACCATCTTCAATCTCACATTATAATGTCTATTCAGCATTTAGCTGGGGAAAAGAAAAATCAATAATGACATGATTGAGCATCCTTTGAGTTTAAAATATTCACATCCTATTGAATATATAAATCATAAGGAAAATGTAAGCCACTCTTTAGTTTTGTATCAAAAAAAAAAAATGGACAAATCATCGGTTTTGCTCGACAGTGACTGAAACATGTTCAGTAGATTCTTTCTATCACAGCAGTTCACTAACAGTGCTGTCCTGTGCCGATCCAAAAGATATTAAGTGACAACATTTCAAGGCTTTGCTGTTTTTCAGCAGAATGGTTAAACATGAAGTAAGTATCTTGTCAAAGTCTTTTCCGTCTCTAATCGGTCTGCTTTGCTTTCCAGAGTTGTGGAATGATGGATTGCACGCACGGAAAAACAA
>JBBDHI010000003.1:6630782-6644737 GCA_037177115.1 Craterocephalus stercusmuscarum
TCCCAAACCGTGTGTAATCGAGGATTAGGCTTATATTGTCTGATCACATACAGATGGCTGGTGTGTTTAGCCCAGTTATAACCACACTGCTGGTTAAAGAAGAGTAATCAGCTGCTACGGGCAGGAGATAAAAATGGCACATTGGAATCAATTTAAAGTGTGACTGAAAATCTGCTTTTGGGAAAATGAGGAAAACTCAGGAAGGAATTGTGAAAGGGGAAGCTAAGCTAAAGGCTCCTTATGAAGGGGGTCAGAGAAGAGCAAACCTCTCTCATTTAATATAAACAGATTTGACACTTTTGTGGCAGTCGCTTACATTGTTATTGTTCACTTAATTCAAGTGTTAAGGGTTAGTCAGATAATTGTATGGGTGGTGGCCTGCTGACCCGTTCGGACTAACTACCTAAGACCAAGTCTAATCCCAAACTTCCACCAGGGAAACATTTAAAAAATGGCTAGAGAAAGCTGGGAAAAAAAAGGACTGCTGCTTTCCACAGATCTGATTACATTACAGAGCAGGGATCAACTCCGGACCTATACGGTCAGTGTCCTGCAGGTTTCAGACATTTTCCTGCTCCCACACACCTGATTCAGATAAATGGGTCATTAAGAGGCTTGAGCAGAACTTAACACAAATATTATATGAATGGGACGTGGTGTAGCAAGGAAACATCTAAAGCCTCCAGAAGTAGAAAGTACATACAGGACTGGAAGACTGGCATCACTATCATCCCTACAGTCAGCTGGTCTTCTGTCTAAAAGCACGGATGCCTGACAGACACAGCTGAGGAAACAAACAATTCATTCATCATATCAAATCACAACACAGCTGTTCCCTGTTGTTTAAAGAGCAGAAAAACATCACGACCCTCCATGAGTCTTTCATCTTTGTAAGTCATATTTGGTGATGCTCCGTTTAATCTCCTTCTGCAGCAGCTGCTGAAACAAAGTGTCACCTGGTTCATTTCAGACCCAGAATACAATCACAGCCGAGTTACTCTGATGTGAAACACAGGTTGTTATCAAGTACGGAAAGGCCATCACATCCAACAGAGAGCAGCTGGGGTTTTCACCAAAACTAATTAAAGATGTGCATCTCCTGAGTCCCGACGGTTTCCTCTCCAGTCAGACAGGGGGCGGACATTCACACAGATGGTTTACATCCTTTCATCCAGGCTGCGCTTCAACTGTAGTGCAGATTTTAGCAGAACGTCTAACAAGCGTTTTCCATTCAAAATGTGAATTATCTAAGGCCGAAGGAGTTTATTCTCCGATCGGTGGATGGAACAGGACATGGTTAAAGCTCGGGTTTAACCTCAGCTGTGTACTCTTGAGGAACGACCACAGAGGTTTCCTGATTACATCAATCACACACTTTGTAGGAGTTATAATATATTTAAGCATTTTTAAATTGCACTTTGTCATGTTTTGCATTTTATGAATGAATTGCTTTTGTGTTAGACTATAATTCCACTCAGTTGTCTTTATGTGCAACCAAACTGGTGGATGATTTGTAGCTCTCCGTTTAGCTGCTTCGCAGAATTATGTGCTGCTCATGAATTTACCTCATGCAAACTGCTCGCTCAGACCCTTCAGCAGGCGTGTTCCCACCCGGCCTACGCTTAGTGCTGCTTTGACACACATGCTGAAACCAGTAAATCCTCTGGTGGAGTCAAGTGCCTGAAGTTTGGATCTTATTTTCTCAAAACAAGTCAAGATAACCTGCAGTTCCATAGGATGCAATGCAAAGCCACTCTGAAATCATCGGAGCAAGTTTCTTTTTTTTTTTTGCTTCTAGTGCAACAACCTGCTGCAGTTTTCTTGTTCCAACAACAGAAACTTGAACTTATTTTATGATTATTAAAGGTACAGAGTATTTAAAACTTAATCGCAGGCAGACTAACTCTCTGAGGCAGATTTTTTTTTCTTTTACACTGCGGCGTCTGTGAAAACCTCACCCGAGCCTGCATGCTACATGTCAAAAGGTCAGAGACTTAATGAAAGGTAAGTTTAGGCTGGTTTTCCTGCTCTCCTGGAAGCAGGGCTCATTTCAACCCATTGGCACGGTCAAAGCTCGGACTTTCCCGGATCCAGGAAATCCAACTTCATTCCTTCATTCACTCAACAAATCAAGGATCCACAGCGGCGGAAGATTTTCTTGTTCCCCGTGTTGCAAACAAAGCAGCGGGTGGACCAGAAGAAGTTAAAGTCTTTCAGCTTTTACCTGGAGACTGCAGCCATTGCTCTGACATGAGGCAACCACACCAGGAAAGCATTCAGGTACCCACGATTGTCCGGAGAGTTTAAAAAAGGCGAACTGAAGCAACATCATCTCTCCAACCACAGAAATGAATTAAAATACTTAAAAAGGAGAAGGAAAAACTTGGATCGTTTGTTAGTGATTTGCTTTCACATCTTGGGGGTGGGGGGTGTAAGGACCACAGTGCAGAAACGGTAGTTTTGCTGCAGCAACAGTTTCTGTGCAGAGGACGGGTGGTGTCACTGGACGGGGTCAGATGATGGGTTTGCTGCGGTCGACAGTTTTGGCTTTTTTCAGTTTGCCCTTGCTGAAGCCTTGGATGGAGCTCAGCAAGGCAGCGCGGCCTCCCCCCGCTCCGTCGGAGGACGGAGGCAGAGGAGGAGGACAGGAGGACGAGTCCAGCAAAGGAGGCGGATGAGGGGCAGGAGGAGGAGGAGGAGGAGGACTTGTGTGTGATCCTGGATGAGGGAGAGAAGAATGAAGGGGAGAACAGTGAGAAACAGTTCGTAGGAGCCGTTTACGGCGTCACAGGAGCTGGGTTCACAAAGATGTGATATAAACTGGTTTTACTGTCAAACTGCTCCAATCAGCTCCAAGTGGGTGGACGATCTGACCATAAGGAGACTTTTGACCTGACTAATCTGCTGGCAGAGAAGTAAACATGGAGAGGCTACATGACAAGCATCGTCTGGTTATGGTCAGTAACACAGCGCCCCCATTGGTCTGGTGGAATATCAAAGTTTGCTACCACTTTAAAACAAAATACCTTATAAAAGGCTTTATGTGAAGAATTAGAGAATAACCTGAGGCATAGTGGCAGTTTTATGAAGAAGTTATTTAAATGTGTAATTATATATGACCAATAGCAACACAGACGACAATCTGAACAGATGTTTTTTGTCTTTGATTTTATTTCACCAATATTGTGTAAATGTAATGATTCTTCCTTTGGGGTTGATTCTTGCATTAATCACTAATTAAAAAAGAAATTAACTGGATTAGTGTGATTCTACTGGTCTTTGCCTTTGTCCACTGAGTGACCATAAATCCAGTCAAACTGGTCCCTACATGCGGCCTACTGGTTACTCACATATAGGGCTGGGCAATAAATCGATTTTATCGATTTATTCGAATTTACTGTTTATGAGGATTACATTTTTTGAAAATCGAGATTTCCACCCCAACCCCACCTGTACAACAGTATGTGTGAAAGTTATATTTTTGTTGTTTACAGTTTTGTCACATTGTTTACTGCCAGCTTGTTTTACAAGTTTGTTTCACAACTTAAATATCTGCGCTTTGAATTTAGGTCAACTCCCTGAATGGGTGATTGAAATAAAAGCGTGTTTTCCCATAAAAATCTAATATTTTTGATATGTTTTAAAGAAAAGGACAGAAGGTTAAAAAAAAAAAAACGATTGAAATCGAAAATCGGAATTGGTTTTAAAAAACTCACATATTACAACTTGTGAATGTTTGATTTCTGAGTTTGTGCACAAAGGAAGCTTCAAACATTGAACATCGTGAGGCAGCTATTATCATCCCACATACACGGAATTAAAAGTAAGCATATTCTCCGGTTAAGGCGACCGGATAATGGGATTGGTTTTCGACACTCCCATTGTGGCTTTGACCTGAAGCTGTTCATTTCCCTGCCCGACCTGGCTTCCATACTGGGACAAGAAAAGTAATCCAGTTAAAATCCTGGTCAGGTTGTTCCAATAAGTAAAGGCATCATATGAAAAAGGCACTCCTAGGATTGATCATTTTTACTTGATCAAAATGTTTATCTGTGTGTGTGTGAAACAACTTTAAATCAGATTCACCATATGCCTCCTGTCTATCTGACAAGTCATTAACCAATGCAAAACCCTTAGCTAAAATCCACATAATGCTTTTATAAAAAGGTAATCTGTAACAAAGTGGTACCAATAGTTTTTGTTTGTTTACAAGATTCTCAAAGGAAGCAAAGATATTTTTAGGGAGAATTTATCTTTGTGAAAGCAGCACCCACAGATCGTAGAACAGGCTGAACTCAATCCACCATCAGTTCACACAATCTTCTTTTAAATGATGCAATAACATACTTTTAAAAGTCAGTACGGGAAATAATCCAATACTGGCTCTGAGTACTACAGTACCCATGAGCCTCAGCAGATGTTGCTATGACGATTAAATAAAATAAACATCTCAGTCTGAATCTCTTTGACTGGAGGACTCTGGGACTTGTAGTAAACCAGAGCTGCTGTCCTGCTCTGACTCAGCCTCTGGTTACTGAATGTGATGTGACCAAGTGAACTGACGGTGAATTGAATCTAAACCTGTTAGATCTCTTGCAGCAGCATCATTTTGCATCCCTGAACTGAACGGAAGCCAGGGACTGCAGCGAGGAAGCAAAACACCGGAGTCTGCCGCCTGCAGCCTGCACGGCTGACTGCAACATAATGAAAGTACATCCGCCAGTCTGGAGAAAACTCACGCACGAAGAGGAGTTACCTTTTCACCCTTAGCCATAAGACATTAACATCAGAAGTGCAGCAGAGAGCTCTGAGGATGGACTTTCTCCAGGATGGACACAGAATAAATTTACTTCCATTACATTTTAGCAGCTATAGTAACTTTTGGAGATTTTTCATCTAATATTCAGTCTAATATTGAGTCTTCATGTTTGCCCATAGTTACACTTTCTGTGAGATCTCTGATCAGTTGGAACAGTTCAGGGTCCAATCACCTTATTTCATTATCAAGTAAGCTCAAAATATTTCTGGCTGATGTGTTTAATGTTAATTACCCAACAAAAAATTAATTAAAAAAAGTCTCCTAGCCGTGTCGAAGATGAACAAGATGAAATAAAACGGAGCTCCTAATAAAGCTTCCTTCACCTGCTGTCTGCATCTTTATACAGGACTGAACCGTACAAGGTTCTTCATTAGAAAGCTTTTTGAAGCAACTTTTGATGTAAACGTTTCATTAAGTTAAAATGTCAAAATGTTAAATTTAATGCATACATGAGTAATTGTCTTAAAAAAGCAGAGGAATTCAACAGAAGATTGTAAGATGGAGACATGGGAAATAAGCTGAAGCTTTTTGGTATGCAGCATTTATAGAATAAGTAAGATGAACTATTTCTGTTATTTGTAGTTGTATTCAGGACCAAAGCTACCTTAGACAGATGGAGTGGGAGTCTATAGATATATTTCTGTCTGTCACATTAGTGGACAGGGCATGTGTGTAAACATTAAATTAACATTTTCACTATTTTTTAAATGAACCAAACTTAAAAACTGAGGTTAGTTTTTATTCATTGAGAGGTCTAAGCCCAGATCTCATAATTAAGTGATGAAAGTAATGTGCAATGCTACATTTAATTTATTAGAACTAAAAGCTGTTTATGAAGACGATTATCTCAATATTAGATGAAAGTGAGACACAAATCCTTCAAACCGATTTATTGAAGCATTTGGTCGCCTGCAGATCAGAGCTACCAGACTGGGAGGAAAAGCTGCAAATAAAACAAAACTTCACAGCTAACAGCAAAGAATAAGTTCAGGTACGACCAGCTCATGAGTTTCTGGAGTAAAAGAAAACAAAACGTTTTACTATCTGATGAAACAAACACAAAAACAGAGACACAGACAGACATGCACAGTTGGATCACAATCTCCAATGAAACAGCAGGAAGGAGTGGGACTGTCAGCGGCGTCGGGACATCATTGCAGATTGTGAGGTTTATTTTAAGATGTGCGTACACCCCGTCACAGCAAGCAGCAATAGAGACGCTCTAATAACATGAGAACAAGATCAGCCAGTAAAACCCAAACCAAAGGGATCATATAATCTCCTGTGGGCCCCAACTGAACTACGTCAGCACTTCATAACAGAAAACATTATAGGGGTGGGACAATACATCGATCTACATCGATCTACATCGAAACATCGATACATCATATGGTCAATGATTCAATGGTATCGATCCAAAATCCTAACATCGGTCAAAAAACGCTTATCAAACGCACTTTTATTATAAAAATATTTTCTTTTAAACTGAATGGTAATGCCAGAGCTCAGGCATAAAGAAAAGGTAATGATGATCTAGGTGCTTTTTGTGATGAATGGAAATAATTGTGATCAATCACTCATGACATTGCTTTATATCGTTTCATTTTGATCAAATCGTATCGTAACTGAATTTGAGATATCGGCAAACATCGAATCGCTGTATCACTATATCGATATAAAATAGTATCGTGATGAAACCAGTGATTCCCACCCCTAGAACGTTACGGATCAAGAAGCTGAACTGGAAGCTACATTCGAGCATACAGATACTGTATGTTGAGGTTGAACCAGCTGAGCCTTGATGCTGCTAAAATGGAAACAAATGATGCGAGTATGTGGCAGGCTGCTGGTAACCAAGAGCCTAAAGATTCCATTAAAACCTACTTCTAGTTTCTAGATTCCTCCAAAAGAACTGTAGGCAAACAGGAGGACTGGGGATGAAATATGAATGAAAAAGCAGAAAATTCCCAAGGAAAGATTTTAAAAGACCTGCATACAACTGGAATACTGCTTACACAGATCTCCTTAACAGGTTACAAAAGAACTAGATACAGGGAGGAGAAAAATAAAGACACCAGGACTGGATCAGGACTCAAAACAAAATAAGTTTTTTTCCAAGAGAACCCGAGATGAGGATGATGCTTTCTTCTCTCTCTGAGGCTTCATTATAGACTGGATATAAGAAGTGAACGTAACCACGGCAGCATCATCTGGTGCTTTGTGGGGTGCTGAGCTCCACATTCAGTTTTGCCCATCTACGTCTCATAAAATACCAGAAGAGTCAATATTTGGTGAGGAGGATGGAGCTGGAGAGTAATATTTGAAACCGGAATAAATGTATTGTGTTCACGATAATGTTAATAAATAAAACTCAAAATCCGGACATTCCGACATTATTCATTGAAATGATTATTCACCACCAGGCAGAGCGAGCTGTTGTTTAAACAGCAAGCTGATAAAAACCTCATGAAGTTATGGATGGATTTTATAACATTTTCAGCAATTGAATAAGGAAGAGCGGATCAAATTTTTTATTTTCTTTTTAAAGGATTCTTTACCATGAGGAGATGGGGGTTCATTTAGCCATTAGAGCTTCTAACTCTTCAGATAATGCAAAGAAGAAGCAAAGATGACATCATGGTAGATGCTATAATCCAACACTGTTTGACCTGGATGTTGATATTCTGAATGTAATGATCTAGAAGGTTCAAATAGAGAGGGCACTGGGTGGGCTATTGCTATTTTTACTTCAGGTGAGTGACCCTACGGCTGAGCAGATGTCTGCCTGCTGAGTGCTTCTCATTACTATCATTATATATACAGACCATGCTGCAGCAGAAATATTTCAGGCCTTGGTTGCATCATCGTTAAGACTTCAAAACATACAATGTCTGGAAATCACAGCCTCGGGTTACGAGATTCTCCAGATGGCACATCCGGCTGTACGGCACACTTCACATTAAACCCTCGCCACACTTTAGGCTCTGCATAAGATTTCTATCCAGCTCTGTCCTCATCTTTAACTAACATGAAGCCAAACGTTGTGCTTGCTGAGAGGCCAGGGTGTACGACACCTATAAAGTAAACCGCCAGCTCTTTTCATCATCATTAGCATCAGCATTAACATCATGATTCTTTTACTTTACCCAAAGACACGCTCAGAATGGTGCATGCTCTATGGTGGAGACAGCACGGGAAGAAGAGAGAGAGGGAGATGACGGTTATCTGTTCAGTAGACCAATCAGCATTTACTTCATCACAGGACGAAGAGGAGAGGAGAGACTAAAGCAGGCTTGGAAACAGGAGATGCAATCAAGTTTCATCAATTAGAGAAAATCTGAATTAAAGCATCTAAGTTTCCCAACCTGCATCCAGCTACCTGGAGACACAATAAAGTTAACACATACATTGCAACAGCAGAGTCAGATACCTGTCTGAAACCACACGATGAGAGAGAAGGTGAAGAGACAGACACAGACAGGTCCAGTTAAACACAGCTCTTCAGTCACACATGCACATTTTAAAAAGCAAAAGGGTTAAAGACGAGTGTGTTGTGGGCCTGAGCAGCGTGCTGAGGTGCAGCACATGCCAGGCCACTTCTCACCACAAGGGGGCGCCACATGGCCCGTCCAATACGCTCCCAGACACACAGGTGGGTGGACGGGCGAAAAGAGAGACATGTGGGAGGAAGGACAGTAACAGAGACAAAAAGATGGGCTGGTGTACCTGTGGTGGATGGTGGGGTGGGGGAGGACGGGCATGTGGGAGGCGAACTGGCTCCGGAACCTGCAGGGGGACAGAAACTTAAACATTACCAAACATCACCAACAATTGAATCCAAAAAAATAAGAGTTAAAGCTCGGTCCTGGCCGAAACACGCTGCGCACTGGTCAGCAGGCGGAGGCAGGAAATGGAGCAATGCTCCAGAAAAAGAAACTTTCTGAGCTGGGGATTACTGTCACCACTCTTACAACTTCAGAGGAAGTTGCCAATTAGACTGTTTGCGTCGCAGCTTTCAGGGTCTGTTAAGTTCATGGCTCCGAGCTTTAAGAGGAAACTATCATGACTATGAGGAAATTAAAAAAAGCAGTTTAAACAAGAACTGCTTAGTTCTTACTGTTTGGTGATAAAGTTAAATCCCAGTGAAGCTGCTCTCATTCAGGTTGTTCTGCTTCTCTTGTCAGATGCATACACATGGAAACTGACCTGGGTGTTCACCTGAATGACAAACTGGACTAGTCACTGAACACTGCTGCCTCTCACAGAAAGGGTCAGAGCAGACTTCACCGAGGTATTTTCTCCCCAGGACCTTTTTTTACCCTGTGGCATCATCAGTCGTCTGCTGGGGCAACATGTCTGCTGCAGAAAGGAGGAAACTAGATAAGCTTCTGCTCTGTTCTGCAGCAGAGATGGTGGAATAAAGGAGGATGACATGTAAGCTGTCCTCCATGTTGGGAAATGTCTCCCAGCCCTTCAGAGCTCCTTCAGTCACAGACTCCATCACACATCTGGAGTGAAGGAGCCCAGCCTAAAGCAGTTAGACTGAACAGCAACCACTGCTCCCAGTAGACCAAATGACACACAGCGCATTATATATCAGTAGTCCCCAAACTGCGTCAGGACCCTTATTTCTTGGGGTTGCCAGAAAATTGTGAAAAATAGAAAACCTGTATTTATTAAATAAATTTGGGATTTTTATTATTTCTGTCAAAATTAAACCACTAATGAAGAGATAAGTCTAAATTTAACTCCTTCATTCTTTAACACATTAATGCAGTAATCCACATTAATCCTCCAGATTTAGGAAGACAGACGTTTGTAAGCCTTACAGGTGCCTGCAGGACCCGTCTGATATATAATTAATCATTCTTATTGTGGAAGGGAAGGTCACCAGCACCGATACTTTTCATCTTGGGGTCCGTGGCTGAAAAAGTTTGGGAACCAGTGCCCTTTAGAATTGTAGCTAATGAACAGTTCTCTGTTTTTTTATCTCCTCTGTACGTCGACATCTCATCTTTTAAATGTGTGTTTTTTTTAAATAATTTCTTCTTAGGACTTTTTTCTGATCCTGAATTTCCCCGCTTACTAAAAGGAAAGGACCAGACATACAACGAAGAAGAAAAGGGGCTCATCTATTGGTTGATCCACGGCAGCTCTGGTCTCCACCAGATAAGGAGCTGCACCAGATCCTAGCAGTCTGGGGTTGACCATCTTTCAATTAGAACTGTTCTCCAACCACGAGCCACTTCTCTCGTTGAAAGCCGCCTATTGTCCCTCATTGGTTCTGTTTTCCCACAATATGTGCAGCTGCTGTACACTTTGCTTCGTAGTTTACTTCCTGTATTTGCTTCTCTTGAAGTAGTCTGAGATACACGGGTCCAGGTGGACTGAGGCTACTTTTTTGATTGAATCGGTTTGTTTGCACAGCGGTGAATCCCCAAACAAAAGGGACTATCCGCACAAAAGAACTAGAACCCAGATAAAAAGGTCTGCTGTGAATGTGCCCTTAGAACCACTTCTGTCTGCTCCAACCCTGAAAAACGGGTACCAACCAACACTGAAACCAGCCGGACAAACAGGAATTTGGCAACCACTTAAAAATCCAGTCAGAGAATCAACCGTTCTGCTTACTTCAAGCAAGAAAGAGCTTCAGCATGAATGTGAAGCCAAAGACGCAGTGAAAGAACATGAACTAAGTAACGTTAGTGAACGCTGCCCAAAGCGCAGCATGAAGCAGATCCATAGTAGATATTTTACCTGACTTTATGAACGATGCATGCAGCGGTATTTAAGTTTTAATATCGTTCTAATATGTTTATAGACCTCTTTTAAACAAGAAGAAGATGTATAAATCTAGTGTGCAGTGTCATTTTAAAATAGCGCTCAGCATTTATAAGAGTGCTTACGTCCTACAGGTTTTGATAGTGTCCATACTGCAAACACTGCTGACTCAAATCAGTTGCTTATTAGCAGACTTGTGCAGAGCTTGTTCAGTCTGAGTCATGTGTGTTGCAGCAGGGACACTGAAAACCCGCAGGACTCCGGCCCCTGAGGACCAGGACTGAAGATCCCCGATTTAAAGAATCGTAATGGCTGGTCGGCTCACTTCTAACCTGGTTTCACACGGAGCCAATTAAAAAGCTGTTTAAAACCAGACCTGAGCGAACATAGAAAACATTAGTAAAAGCAAATTTTACACCAGTTTTAGTTCTTCCTAAGATGAGATGTCTACAGATCTCTACTTACCAGAGTTATTGTTGTTTCTGACAGAGGCGTCTTCTTCATTCTCATAAGCCGACTGTCTGGACTTCTGAAAGACAAAACGTCTCACAGTTGGTACAGCTGAGGCCTGACTGCTTCCTCATGTGCGTAACAGTCTTGTTATAGTTTGACGTGAGCCTTGTTGTTGGTGTGTGTTCACCGCTGACCTTCCTCGCCAGAATCTTCCTTCTCTTCTTCTCCTCCTCTGAGCCGTAGTGAGACTGAGCTCGGGTCAGTCTTCGGTGCTGGTGGAGCTGCAATCAGAGATTAATGCAAATCATTACCCCCGTTGCAGACCACACTCTGATTGTGCACTTTAAAACCAACAACAACAGAAAAGGGAAAATAAAAATCTCCAAATCTTTCAACAGGGTGAGCAAATTAGTACAAGATGGATTTATTTTTAAGTTTAAGTAACGCAAACATTTTGAATGGTTCTCGTGATGCACATGATGATGACCCACCAGTCTCTGCTCCTCATGCAGCCTCTTCTGCAGACTCTCCTTTGCCATCCTCAGTGCCTCCTTCAGCCTGCTGGGAACCTGGAAAACAGGAGGGTTCACATGTTTGACATCCTCCTCCATCTTCGCTGTTGGACGAATCCTTGGGGAAAATAATAAGCTGAATCTCTCACCTTGATCTGGAGTTTTTCTGAGGGTTTGAGCTGGATGTCATTAAAGAGCCTGCGAAAAGACAAAGCGGGACTCGGTAAAATAAAAAAAATAAAAAAAAAAGATAAAATCTATTTCAAGCAAGTTTTCCCATTTCTGATTTCATGTAGAGAGACAGAAATTGACCAGGGGTCTCATTTATAACCGTTGTGTACGCACAAAACAGGGCCTGAAACTGCCGTACGTCTCTTTCCACACAAAGGTTGTGATTTATAAAAGACAAACTTGAAGGGAGAATGTGCGGTCCTTCACGCCAGCTCTGACCCATGCGTACGCTTATTCTAGAGAATGGGAAAAATGCCGACACAGATGGAGAGATGGGGAATTGAAAACACACTCTTGTGGCAGCGTTGGGTCCTGTCATCATGTTTCCAATAAATTCTGCGCTCTAGCTGTATGACAGTCGATATCACTGTGGCTCCCTGGTTAGCGCGCATGACTTATAACCAGCCGGGCGGAGTTCAAATCTCCTCTGCCTCGGCCTTGAAATTATTTTGTTCACGCCAGACGTGATTGATTAACACATCGAACTCGCCGAACTTTTTTCTCGAGGGGCTCCGAGAAGAGTAGCGGGGTTACTGGGCCTAGATAAGGTATGAAAGCATGACGGGGGACGTAGTGACTTCCACATTTCTACTGATGCAGGATGAATGAACAGCTTTAATTAACAGCTGATCGAGGTGGTGAGAAAGCACAAAAACGTATCCAACACAGTAAATAAAGAGACGGATACTGCTGCGTGCACAACCCTGCAGTGTCACCCACCAAGTTTCACATAAAATAAAAAATAACGGATCATCCGGCTCGTTGCAAAGAAAGACACGGGTCAGCCCCGCAGTGACCCCCGCCTCGTCTCACACGCCGTTTCTCCTTAAGTCTGAGATGCCGAAAAAGAGTTTTTTTCTTGCTCTTGCCGCCTCGAGAACAAGAACAAATTTCTCGGTTCTCGTGGAGGATATAATGAGCTTTATGCCACACAGGTGACCATTTCTTTTTAATCCCAGCCCTGGTCCGCTCTGTCCCACTCACAGAGTTAACAGAGGTAACTGTCCTTTTATTTGTCACGCCACTGCTGTAATACCAAACAAAATGATTTTCCAGCTCTCCACCTCACTCGCCAAAGTATTTATTTCTGCCTCGTGAAATTTTTGTTCGCTTCCCTGCAGTTGCCATAGTTACTATAAAACAACATGGATCAGCTGGCTCATTTTAATACAGTTTTATAAATGCATGACACTGACATTTGTCTAAGAAATGACAGATACAGCCTCATGCTATCCACTGACACTTTGTCGGATGGATTGCATCATTAGCAGATGAGAATATTTCCTTCAGCTTTCTGAGAATGAACTTTGTGAGCTTTAACATAACATGGTTTATTCTCAGAATAGCTCATTGCTCTAAATTAGACTGGCTCTATGCAGAGCTGCTGCTTCTACAATGACGCAGAATTAGTGTCTTCTGAGAAAAGTTCAGGCCCGACTCTGGCTTTTCAGTGTCACAAAGCAAGTGAACTTCCTCCTGTGTTGTGTCACCATTGCAACTAAAGATGACACTATCAAGTTCAGAGATCAACACTTAAAAAAGGGAGCAGGTGACCATTATTATTTATTTATATTTATTCACAGCCATTTTTATTTCCTTTGTATTGTTTTGTGAAGCACTTTGTGATTTTTTTATATTCTATATTGATGAAGTTGTGCCTTATTTTTCTTGTTTTCAGCATTTGTTTTAGAAATACAAATCATTAGAAATATAGGAAATACGTTATATATCATTGTGCACATATCCAGAGCCAGAAAACTGGTGCTGACTTACTGAGTTCAGAACCAGCATAGAAACATCATCTCCATTGTTATGTGTTAGTTAAAGATACTTGAGGCAAGATTTGTGGAAAAACTAAACATGCATTTCCAGTTAATTCAAAGCTAATGTGTTGTGAAGCATTAAAAACCCAAATGTAACGAGGCCATCTGCATATCTGTCTGTTGCCTTGAACAGGCTGTGTGCTTCATAAAGCGCGGCAGTTCGGCGTCTGAATTTCCCGCGCAGTCGTGGGGATGTGACGTAAATTGACTCTGTATGCGCGTTCCCGTTACCTCATTTCCACCAACGTTGAGCTGGTGATGGTGCCAGAGCCAGTGCTTAGTTGGTTCAACTCTGGTGCTTCCAAAGAACCGGTTTTGTTTTCCACCAAAAAGAGC
>JBBDHI010000003.1:6725988-6737789 GCA_037177115.1 Craterocephalus stercusmuscarum
TTACTTTATATAAACCATAAATTAATGATTTATTTGTGAAAAGGAAGGATTTAAAAGCATGATACGTTACCTTTAATATTGGGTATAGCTCCTTTAAACATTCAGTTTAGGAATAGTTTTTTTAACATTACTATTTATTCTGCATCTGTTTGGTTGTGTGTTCTCAGTGTGTGTGTAGCGAGTGTAGCTGACTATATCTTTCTACTTTTAGCGTATGGTTCACTTGGCTGTCCCCCAGGATGCAGAAGGCTACAGGGCACATTCAGAATCCACTGACCCAGAGACAGAGCTCTTTGACGGGCCAGGAGCCAGCGATACATCCCAGGAGGCTTCAGGCTTTTACGGGATGGACATGGAGGACAGAGACAGAGGAGAAGAGGGGGGAGAGGACCAGGAGAGAAGAGGGGGAGAGGATGAGTGGGAGAGAGACACAGGGGAAGACAGAGAGAGAAGAGAGGGGGCCACAAACGAAAAGGAAGAGGAGAAAGGAGATGACACAAACGAAAAAGGAGTGCGAGATGCCTTAGAGGTCAATCACACAACACCAGATCTGGATGCTCTGATTGGTTAGTGGAAATAATTTCCCCTTTTTGAAACAAAATGTTCCACGATTGAATACCTTTCTTATTTTTAATTTTGAATTAAATTTTCCAACTTTTCTACTGAGTGTGCTGATGCACTTTTCTGGACAAATGCATCTATATCTGTGAGAGGACGCAGGAAAAAGTGATGACAAACCCTGCGTGTGGGTGTCATCGATCCAATAATTCAGTTCTGACTGAAATACCTCAGCAGCAAGAGACCCTATAAGGATGAAACTTATTAGATACATCAGATTTATTTTTGTTCATGCAGTTATTTAGTCTAGACATTTTACAGGACTCAATACATTCAGCGTGATGATCATGAATTTGACACTTTCTTGCCACAGATTTATTTCATTATGCAGTGAAAAACAAATTTACAACTGATCCACAAAAAGAAGAGACTGACACCACTGGTGCTGCCAATTTGCAGATTTTGGCACCAGAGTTTGTTAGCATTCAGACCCCTACAGTAGCTTTTTTAAAACGGGGACTAGCTACAAATTAATAGACTTTTAGGACTTACATCAGCTGTCTGATGCGCTGCAGGATAAATGTTTTTTCTCCAGCTGCAGAGACACTTCTGCTCAGTTGAAGGCAGCAGTGCCTGTGAACTGCTAACACATCAGCTGTGTTATCCTTGTAGTGTGTTGGTACACTGTAATGCGTCAGAAAACATTCAAGATTAATCTGTTGCTTAACTTTTCATATAAGTGATTGTGTATATGATAATACAGCAGTCACACAGCTGTTGTCTTTAACTTTTTGGATGCGGATGTCAGATGTTGCTGTGGTAATGAAATAAAAGCAACCTTGAGATGCTTATCTGTGAAGTTGTTTAATGTTTAGTCTACTGCTTTCACTTACAGTTACAGGATTGTTCCTGTCAGAAGAGGGAGAAAAATATGTGAATGAGATAACTTTATTGGGATATCAGCATACAGAGGTAGAAAGAAGTGAACAAACAGATGTAAAGGGCTTTAAAGCAGAGTTCATAACCACTATTAACAGATTTCATTGCAAGCTAAAGTAAAAAATCATGACTTAAGTGGATTTTCCTTGGGCCTTAATTATACTTTTTAACTCAATATAAAGCTTTGAGATCTAATATCTGCAAAACATAATCTGCCTCAGCTTGACTGTTTAAGTTATTAAGCGAACAATGTGCCAATCATTGAATTATGACTCATCGTTGTCTAATATGTTCAGTTGAATCATGTGGAAGTTCATGATAAGAAACAAAATGGCCTCATTAACCCCTCGGGGGATTGCATTGTTCAGAGGCTGTAGTATAGTTCAGAGATTGTATTGATAGTTTATCTTATAAATGTATAAACAGAAAGGAAGACACTCATGAAATTTCATGTGCCAGGATGGTGTTTCAAGGCTTAACCCATTAAATTAGACTCTAAAATATCACAGCGCATCCTTGTAACCAAATTTTTCTTTAAAAAGGAAATACAACAAAATACAGTTGAACTTTCATAAAATAGTCGGACAATAAGGAAACTAACCTTTCTGTTTATTTCTTTACTTTTGCTTTTACTCCCAATGCTATATAGCAGGAGTTGATATTAACGTCTGGCTACACATTGTCTCAAACAGGTTACTCTTCATCCTCCCATCCCTCCACCAGCAGCTCTACCCAACCTGAGGGACACGGTTTTGGGCTATCAGAGCACCGTGGATCCCCAGTACTGGAGGTGAGGACAGAAAATTGTACTGCTGTATTTCCATCAGTGTCAATGCTTTTTATAATGTGCTATAGATTTTTTACTTTTTATATAATTTGATACGTTAAATAATTCATTTGACAGATTCAGTTGAACAATAGTACGTTTCTACCTATTCTTAAGAAAGTTCACAGAGTGTTTAACAGAAAATCACTGACAGAGTAAACCTACTGTTTTCTTAAAGCGAGGCAAAATAACAAAATATAACATGTTACGGTGAGTTGTCAGTACATTCCTCATGAGGTTTCTAGTATCTTGGGTTGCTTGGTTCTGAATAATAATGTGGGTGTCTGTTTTAAAAAGTACAAAAGCACTGCTTATGGACTGTCCAGCAAAAAAAAATCAAAGTAGAAAAAAACATTTGAAGTTGAACTTACTGCGTTCAATTAGAGATTCAACTAATTGCAACGTAAATAGAGATATTAACAAAATAATTCAGCTTCTTCTGTTATTTAAGCCACTAACAGTTGTAAAGTTTTAGGTGTAGGGATCTACAACCAGGTAAACCAGAACAGAAAGAAGATTTCTCTAAGTTGCTGATCCCTTTTTTGATTTTTTTAATTTATTACCTCTTTTAGATGCTTCGAAACATTTTATTTAATGAGTTGATGAGTTTTTCTAATGAACATACTATGACTCAAGTTTAATGTACCAAATTGTTGGAGACGCATTATCTGATGACACAATCTATAGTTTTGATGATAAATGGTAAACAAGCCTCGTAAAAGTCCATCCAACTTCGTCCACTTATTCTGGATCGGGTTGCGGGTCAATAACCTGAGCAGTCGCTTTTGCCAGCTCATCCAGGGGATCCTGAAACGCTCTGATGCCAGCTGAGAGATGCAGTCCCTCCAGCGTGTCCTGGGCCTTCCCCTGAGATCTTCTCCCAGTGGGACATGCCCAAAATATCCCACCAAGAAGGCGTCAAGGAGGTGTCCTGAGCAGATGCAGGAGCCAACTCATCTGGCTCCTCATCTGCAAAAAGCACAGACCCAACCCTGAGGCAATCAAGCTCTCACACCAGTCATACAGAGACCGGACAGCTCAAGCACTCCGTACTCCCGGAGCACCCGCCACAGGAGTCCTCGGGGACACGGTTGAACGCCTTCTCCAAGTCCACAAAGCACATGCAGACTGGTCGGGCATCCTCCCATGTCCCCCCCAAGACCCCGGAGAGGATAGACAGCTGGTCCACTGCTCCACAAGCAGGACGAAAACCACACTGCTCCTCCTCAATCCGAGACTCAGCTGTTCGATGGACCCTCCTCTTTAGGACCCCTGCATACAGTAGACCCCACCAGGGATCCCCTTGTAGTTAGAGCCACCCTCCGTCCCCCTTCTTAAAGAAACTTGCGTAAGTGTAGAGGAAAAAAAACGTAATCTTTTCCACAGGAAGGATTTCTGATAAGCTGACTATTATTGTTCAGATATTTCAGAGAAAACAGAACATCTATCAGGTGTGCATCGTGTGTGTTTACTTGGTGTTTCTCGTGCAGATGGGTCTTTTAGAACGAGAGCTGTGGGAGGCAGAGAAGGAGGATGAAGTTCAGTCCAGCGGCTATGGACTGCTCCTGTCCTCCGCCACTACGGCTCAAACCACATCTGCTGCAGCTGCTGGAGATGCTGTGGGAACAGCGAGTCCAGAGACTGACACAGGAACAGACTTTGGGCTGCTGGGAAGTTTTACCAAAGGTTGATAAAAATAGTTCACGAACCAGACTGTATTACCTGTGGGAGTATGTTGGGAAGTATAGCTGTGAACATCTACATTAGGAACCACAGAAATAACATCTGCTCTTTTTGCTTTATTTCTGATTTGATTTTGCAGATGAGATAGAAAAGAAGGAGGAAGACAGAGAGCTGACACACACTGGTGTATTCACCCAGAATCCCACTGCACCAGAGGTTGGTGTGGCTCCCAGCAGGCTGCCTCTGCAGCCCAGTGTGGAGGAGGAAGAACGGCTGGAACAGGGCAAACACGACCTGAAAGGTGAGCGGTAATCAGGGTAAGCCTGCAAATCCATCAGACATCTCCATGACTGTGAACTGCGTCAAATTAACTTTCTGAATTTACTCAATTTTCTTTGGAAGACAAAAGTGAGGAAGTAGAGGGGGAGAAATGGAGAAAGATGGATAGAGAGGATAAAAAAAGACGCATCGTTCCACTCACCACAGATCCTTCCCCTACGATCGGCTTCACCCAGCCAGAGCTGGACCCTAACCTGGAGGGGCCGCAGCAGGTTTGATAACATGCACTTTGTGGAGCACCGCTGTAACACTACAAATAACCTAAATAGTTGAGTCAGAATGAGGTGACTGTGGTCTGCTAACTGTGAATGTTTCAGGTGGTGTGTTTAAACTGGAGCGAGCTGGCCGGTCGTGGTTATGTCATCCTCAACATGACGCAAAACTTTAACTGTGTAAGTAGGGCCTGACAACCATTGGCTGTTTTGAATGATGAATATATTTATCAGGATTAAAATAACAGATCATGATAGAAATTCACCTATGTTTGGCCCCAATAAATCACCAGTGCCCTGCTGAGCTTTATGCATGCTTAAATACTCAGGATTCTTGTCAAACTAGGCATCAACCAGCACACTTATATAAGCTGGAGTCTAAGCCTGCCTACAATTGATCAGTTCAAACAAACCCTACCTTAGTCTGAAAAGGGAAAACCAGCTCATGATGTTTACTCAGATGTAACTGGGACAAGTTGTGACATGGCATGGCTCAACCAAATGAATGTAGGAAATTTGCTGAATGGGATAAATTATTATTAAGGCATGTTTGGCAAGGGAAAAATCAGAAAATAATTCCAAACTCTTCAAATGCCTAAAAATAAAGGAGGAGCCACACTTCCTTGCTTAAAGGATTACTATAGAGCAGCTCAGTTGAGGACCTTTTATTGCGGGTGCAACCCCACCTATAAAGCAAAATGGAAAGAAATAGAACAGAACTTGCTCAAAGATGCTACAACTGCTGCTTGTTTGGCAGATAAAAGCTGATTAGGGATATAAATATCTTAAGATGGTGTTCAAGTGATGTTCACTCCAAGCAAGCCAGATGCAGGAACTGGGCTAAAAAAGGTCTCTCAACTTTATGTATTTTTGTTTAATCTTGCTGGAACACCCGAACTAACCCATCCCTGTTTGCGAGCCGCTGGAATGCCACGGCCATTTTTTGTTAGCGAAAACGGCTAGTTTTTAGCTTTGGTGTGACGCTCGTTCTCGGCCAATGGGGTTAACTTCCTGAAATTCCGGATTCCTAGGGGAACGCTCTCACTGGCTGATCAGAATCCAGATGTTCTGGAAGTATTGGCAGAGAAAGAGCATCACGCCAAAGCTAACAACTAGCCGCATTTGCTAACTAAAACGGCCGTACGTAATATCAGGTATAGCTCCTTTAAGTTCGGACTAAACAATCACAGCGATACTGTCACACAGTCCAGCGGCTGCCCTGCTTCTGTTTCACGCCACAGTGAAGCTCAGAGTCTGTTTGCAGGGAAAGCCGGAGCCTCCGTCTCAGGAGGTTCTGCTCAGTCTGCAGCAGGATTCCAAGCACAGCTGTCACAACAGCCCAAACCAGGGCGGCTCTGAGCTGAAACAAAGAGCTCAGGTGTGAAAACGTCCCCAAATAAAAAATGATTCTCCGTTCATTTATACTTCTATAATTAACTTCCAGCACCGGGCTTTCAGGCAGATTCCTCACAAACACAGAACTAGTTTTTCCTCTTGTCAGGAGGAGGCAAATGACTCCGGCAGAGTTTTACAGACATGTCTGCAGGAGACTGTTGGGTTTTTTTCCTCGTGGGTGTGAGTGGTTGTCAGAGCAACATGCTAAACACGTTCATGCTTTTCTTGTGTCTACAACTCTAAATGGAAAATATATCAGTAACAAGGAGGGAAAATGTGTGTGTGTGAAACAGGAGGAGTTCCGTGCATGCCAGGGCGTACAGTTGTTGAAGATCATCGAACGAGTGTTTGCCCGAAGAATGAACAGCCCCGAAGGAACGTGGGTCATCTATCTCAGCAAGCCGACACACCAGCAGCACCAGCTGCTGATGAATGTGGCATCTGGACGTGGTAAACACACACATACACACACCTACAGCCTTCGCCTAGTTGGGGAGGAACACGTGATGTCGTTGAGACACACATCCTCCTGTGATGTCGTGCAAACAGGGGGCTTCTCTAGGGTTGCATCGATACCGATACCAGTGTCGGTATCGGTACCAATACCGTTCTAAAGTACGTCTTCTCTTACTCATTAAAGTCGATCGATACCAGGAACCGATCCCATGTTGTTACGAGCAATGTTTATTTTCACTTGAAATTCTAGTTATGTTGTCCTTTTTATTTATATTTTATTTTTTGATTTATTTCACCATTGTTTACTGCAAAAAGTAAAAAAATTAAATAAAACCTGTCTTCCAATTCATTGCATTTTTTTTGTGTGGTAGAAGTATTGGTATTGGAACTCGGTATCTGCATGTACTCAGATTCAAGTATCGGTATCGTATCGGTTTTCATTCAAGTATTTATTGGATTTTGAGATATATATTAAAAAGCCAAAAACTAAACGAAAACAACAAAAAGTAAAAAAAAACAAACGAGCGATAGTGATAGTCTCATGGACTGTTATCAGAAAATCCCCAATCACTTAAACAGAAACCAGCTTCAATGTCAGACTAAGAAAAAGTCCTAAAATAGTCCTAAATCATTTTCTGACAGCTTACATCCACACATGCATGCACAAACTACACAGAGACACACTGGTGTTGGCTTGTTGGACTTTTGCAAACACTGTTGAACGCATGTTGTCTTTCAGGAGTTATTGCTACCCAAGAAGTGTTGGACATGCTGGGAGAAATAAGGAAAAGCCTCAATAAGGTGCACTGCTTTCAGATAATTTGAACCGGAAATAAAAACATCTGCAGACAATCCACATCATACAGCATGAATTACTGTTTTAATGTTGCAAATATAAATTGTTGATATGACTGTATCTCTAGCACTGTCGTCTTCATAATGGGACAATGGTAGAAACATCTGCTCTTTCTTAACAATGAAAGTACCTTTAACAAACAGAAAAAGCAGGTAAAAAGTGTTAAAACACCTGCTCATGACATGCCAGTGACCAAAATCGGACCGTAATTAAATAATTATGATGACATTAGCTGTGCATGTTGCACAGAAAACAGTTCAGTGCTTGATTTTCTGACTTATTTCAGTTGTTTTTCCACAATCTGCTGAATATGAGTGTATTAATTCGGTTATGAAGTTAAATGTGCAGTCCTGCTTGTGTGTGTCAGGTGGGCATCCAGAACTACAGCGCAGCCAGCAGCTGTCAGGCTCGGCCCAGCAAGACACGCAGCGACTACGGCAAACTGTTTGTGGTTCTGGTCATCATTGGCTCCGTCTGCATGGTCATCATCACCTCCGGAGTCATTTACATCTGCTGGCAGAGACGACTGCCTGCAACCAAGACCATGGTATATTAACACACACAGACACACACACACACATACTCCTATCAAATACACAAATACTGACATTCGTACATGCTTTTATTGTCTTGGATGGTCAGGATGGTATATTACAACTTTCAAAGATTATCTGCAGACCGTAGCAAGCCACACATTCACCTACACTCAAACACATCACCTATTGTTCTATTGGCTTTTGTAAGTTCATGATCTTCCAGTGAACAAGTGGTGGTCAAACACAACAGGATGTCTGTTGTTAAGATATGAGTAATGAGTTTATATGTAAGACAGACACAAGAAAAAAACCTACACCGCCAAGAGGAAAGGAAGCCAGAGATCCAGAGATCAAACTGATGTTTCTCACACACACTGACAGCTGGATTGTCTGTTATCAAGGTATCTTCAAGGTAAACTCTGGGTTTTCTTCACTATTTCATTTGATTTATTTCACATCCCCTTAGCTGTGGCTAGGCCAAAGCTATTCTTCCTGCGGTCCATACAAGATCTTTAAAACATGCCAATGCATTAATACACACTACATATAACATAACCACCCATACATAGGTCAAAACAAAAACAGAAACAAAAATGAACAACACAGCAATATCTAAACGATACAGGATAGCTCCCAGGTTCACAGTGGTATGTAACATTACATGTTATGATATTTATGCCAGTCTGCCTCTGTTATAGCCAACATATTGGTTACCTCCAAAATTGCTTCAGCCTGTTAATGTTACTTCCATTTTACTAATACACAATCCAGACACAACCACATTGGACAGTTAGGATTAAACAAATCAATTAAGAGGAAACTCCTCTTACAATATGCATCTCATCAGGCCTATTTGCGTTGTAAGGGTTGCGATTTTGATTATGCTTATGCTTTTGATTGTCTCTATTAAATCTCTTGTATGCAGATGTTCTTTAATCAGCTTCTTAAAAGTGTTTTTACTATTTTCATGAGTCATATGTTCTGGTAATTTATTCCATTATTGCAAACTTCATGACCATATGTCTAGTTTTTGATCTGGGTAATGTAAAATTCCCACTAATAGCATGTCTAGTTGCATAACTATGTCTATCAGAACTACAAATTACATTCTTATACAAAATCGAAGGTTTTCTAGTTAAAAAAAAAAAAGAGGGAATAAAGGGGCTGAGGAAGCGCTCTGCCCAAAATTTCTGTGGCGTAATAAAGAGAAGTTGAGTGGATCACAGTGCTGCACATTTATTTAGTCCAATAAATTAATATTGCATCATCTCATTAGCATAGTTGGTCATTTTCTGCAGCACTTCTGGCCTTGCTGTGACACTAGTGCTGCTTTTGCCCTGGATGATTTCTATGTATTGTTTGAAAAATAATTCTTGGGAAAGTAGGCTGCTCTGCACACACCACCCCTTTTATGTGAGTGCAGACTTACCAAGATGGGAAAACCCTGGGTTGAACTGGTGAGATGATAGTACCGCTTATCAGGACTCCAAATGTCCCAGGTAATGAAGAGATATCCTGGATATCTCAATCCCGCTTTGTAGTAAAGACTTCAGATCTATTGCATGACTGGAGAGAAAAAAAATCCTTTTAAGTGGAAAGACAGCGTCCAGAACCAGGACACATGGACATCTCCTGGGACTGGTTGGAGCTGGAGAGGTCAGGACAGAGAGGTTAATGAGCACCATAACTCTAAGCCAGGCATACCTGAGGAGGAAAAAAGAGAGAAACACAAGTCAGTGATGGTAAGTAAAAGTTAATCCTAATTTAAGATGCATCAAAAAGGAAAGTTTGAAGCCAAATCTGGTTGTGAGGATATCAGGTTCCATATATGAGAGCATTGGCTTTGAAAGCTGGGCTTGTTTACATTTTCACCATGACGATAGAGTCAGATCATTCATGTGTGTTGAGATGTTTCAGAGGTTTCACCGCCTGCTCTCATGTCACTCGTTATTTTGCTGACTGATCTCCTGAGGAATTGATGAACACATTTTACATTGCAGTACCGCGCCGAGGAGCTGCACTCTGTGGAGAATGGCTACCATGACAACCCCACACTGGATGTGACCAATGACAGCCAGGCTGAGATGCGCGAAAAGAAACCGAGTACCAATGGACTTACAGGCGTGGGAGAAGGAGGCGGGGAGGACAGCAGTCGCTGGCAGGTGATTGGATGATTGACAGGCGTATGATGGCTGATTGATCCCAGCATGATGGTCAGAAACTGTTTGTTTTAGGAGCAACTCTATATCCAATCAACTTTGTTTTTCAGGTGTTTGTAAATCAAGCAGCAACTGAGGATGATGAAGAGGAGCAGGACACGCATCTCTGATTATTTGATGATGAGAGGAGTTTGAAAAAAGCAGGAACTGATGCCAGAGAAGAAAAGGAGGAGAAAGGAATGTCTTTAGATGCTATGTCCATTTAGTTTAGCAAGAAGTGAGAGCAGGAGGGGCTTAGCTGGAGGAGTCATTGACGTCATCTTGGTGATGACTAGTCACAAAGTTGGAAACTGCATCTACAAACCCAAATGGAAGTTACATGGCATCTCCATCACATCAGGACACCTTTATTTAGTGTGCCTTATGCTCGTAGCTCTTTATACTGTGGTGGCACGAGGCAGTTTAAATATAAGGGAAGAATCATAGCATGATGCAAACTTTTAGACCTTTACTATTTGAATGTGAGTCAGCTTTTACAGTTTTCTCGTCATTTTAGGTCAAAATTCATTTTGCCAAAAGATCTAATCTGGGAGAGAATCAGTTTTCATAGCAAATAGTGAATATTTAGGAGGACGTGGTCACTTTGATGACCAGAGAAGAACCAGTCTAAGCGTACTGTATTGTTCAGTGTTTAACATACGAAGACAGTGATCTTGCAAAACACAGTATTGTAGACTGCTAGTTTATTATAGATACCCAACCTTTTATAGAGCAACCACTATTAACACTAGTGTAAGCTCCAGTAACAATCCCAGACAAAATCCCATTAACATCCAGCCTAGCTAAAATCAAGGCCCATAGGTGTTACCGCAACAAGGAAATTAGCAGAACAATCTCTGTTTTTCTAACTTTCCTACCTGCTAAAATTAGTTTTTTCACAATTGGTAAATGAGAAATTCCCTTGTACAATGCTTGCCCTCAACCAACACACTCTCCCCAGATTATGAACTTAAAATTTGTAATATAGCATTTCTTATAATGCGCCACTGTTGTGCATTACAGATAAGACCTGCAGCTACACCAGAGTATTGCTTATAGCAGTTAGAATGTCTCATCAATAGTATTCTGATTTTGCAGCCTCTAAATTGTCAGTAGTTTCATCCATTTATCTGATGACACTGACAGCAGCGACTCCTCAGCTACTCCTCCGATGTACTAAACAGAAGGTATTGCCTGTAGCAACTGTGAAAGTCGAGTTTTGGCACTTTATTGATTCCTTATGGAAATGGTGACTATCATTGAAATGCTGCATCATGTAAATGTATCACATACAGTGACTGAACTATCTCTATTTTGCTTTTAGCGGTGGTTGTAACTGCTGAGGATGTTTACTGTGAACTCTTCAACATGTTATGTGAAGCTAAAATTGTGCGCTTTTAGCCTATTGTGACTTTTTTGAATAGTGCTGGAATGGCTGCTGTTTGCTCCTGGCTGATGTTAGGCTATAACGTGGGAAACAATGAAAACTGAAAAAGCATGAACATATAGTAATATTGTTGTGGTTGGGTCACCAAACCCCAGTCCAAGTTGAGCCCCAAGTTTCTAGTATCTCAGAGTTTAGCATAAAAGTCAGTTACCAAGAATAAGTCATGTTTTAATAATTTATCATTTCACTTGCGTTTGAGTGAGCAAAGCTGTGTGAGTCAGAATTAAATGTCCAAATCACAGTAAATATGTCTGTGGATGCAGTTATAGTCAGGGATGCAACAATACCACTTTTTCCCAAACCAATACGATACCGATACTTAAATCTGAGTACTTGCTGATACCGAGTTCTGATAC
>JBBDHI010000003.1:6796534-6807303 GCA_037177115.1 Craterocephalus stercusmuscarum
GTCTCATAAAGTTACTTGTCAAAGTCTGTAAAAAACATTTCTGTTTATTTTTCTGTCAGTGACATCCTGTTAATTATTGTTGCATTTCAAATAAAATGGGTCCTATAGCAAGCCATGCACAGAGCATATAGGATGCATTCACACTGGTGCTGTTGAGTCCACTTTAAACAAAGGTCCACTTCTATGGTTAGTTCATGTGGAGCAGAAGGAACTCATTTGCATTGCAGTGCAGGCCTGATAAGGGATCTCAGTTGCCTTACAAGTAAATCCTAGTGCGGTTCACTTGCAGTGTCAAACACAAACAGACCATCCAGTGAACCAAAGAGAGGAAATGATGTAGAGCGTGATGTCAAAGGTTATTAAGTATGAACTCCAATGAAAGAAAGGAAGCCCCAAGACTGCATAAAATGGTGTTTCCTCACTCTTTAAGTGCAGTAAACAAATCGGCTGAAGAAGATATATTTCCATTTTTGGTCATGACCAATCATTTAGCCAGGTTCTCTTTCACATGCTTTTTTAAATCTTGGTCAGTGATTGTTTGGGGCAATATCACCCCCAAACCAGCAGTTGTTGTAACTGTGTGTCATTGTCCAGGTAGTTTGATTAAAGTATATGAAAGGAAGGTCCAACAACACAGAGTCCCTCAGATTAGATATGACTGATAAGCAGATTGTTAGATGAAATGGAGAGAGCAAAAAAGCTGTTCAGAAGGCTGGAAGTGTGTGAGATCATGGCAGCTTCATCTGTCTCTGTTCAACAGCATATAAATACACAGCAGCAAGGCCACAGAAGCTGCTTTTGCTATCGTTTACTGCATTCCTTTAAAGTGACAGCAACTCAAATGGTTGGAGTTAGTGTCATCGATGTCTCTGACAGGTCCAAGCATCGTGAAGAAAAAAGGATGACATCTTGTTTTCATTACTGCCAATCAGTCCTAGAACCAAAAGACACACATGACTTCTCCAGAGCCTTTTGACCTGGGAATACGCCAGCTGAAAGCATTACTATTTAAGACAAAAGCCATATGTTAGTGGGTGTTTGCATATTATCTGTTCAGTGGGAAAGAGGCTTAATGCGGACATTAGTGCTGCAGACATTTAAAATAACTTACAGTGGCACAAAATTAGGAGAAACCCATGAAGTCCATTTGCTTTATCTACCAAAAGTCATCATTCTTTTTCATCTTTTCCATCCTCCTCTTTCCACCATCCCATCTGCAATCTTTGCATGCCTTCCCGCTTCCTGAGGCTGAGTTTCTTTGCACTGAATTATTTTCATTTATAACTTGTGCAGCCATCTCTCGTGTGCACTTCATCTACATCCCCATCTCCCCTGCTGTGTGTTGTGTTATGTGGAAATATCACGGGCTCTGTGTGTTTAGACTGAGCCAGAGAAAAGATTAAAAGACTTTGCAGTAACAGAATCTCTTAAATCTATTTACATAAACTTTCACACACAGCGTACATCTCTATCTTCCTGAGAAGATACAAATATCTCGGCTCACACACACTTGACTTGGCTTTCCCGTGCTCTCAAAGATACAAACATCTGTCCAACACTTGTGGATATGCACAACACAGCACAAATATAGCCATCTTTTTCTTCAGAAGATGATGAACACCTTCCTGCGGCACACATTCACACTGGCCGTGCACATCTGTGTACAAATCCTTCAAATAAATCTTTATATGATTGTGTTCATCAATAAACGACTGAGAGTGGGAAATGTGAGCAAAGCAGATGACAACTTTGGCACCTAGTGTGGATTAAAAGTATGATGTTGGTGTTTTTCAGGAGAAAATACAGACTTTCAGCATCCAGAGGCAAGACAGGACAATCAGCCGAAGCTTTCTGCTCTTACCTTTCTCTTCTGCTCAGTCTGAGTGAAGCATCCAAGCTGTGATGATGTCAGGGCTCGGATGGCGACTGTGTCACTTCATCTTCACAGAACACTGAAAAGGTGACAAATTTACAAAAAGTTGTTTTTTTTCTGCAAGAAACATCTCCCAACAAATTCGGCATTACATCCATATCTTAAAACTGTTTTTAGTCATCTTTTATCTTGTCTGACCAATCAATGCATGTAATCTATTTCTTTTTATGGTTTTAATGTAAAGTTAGGGTTTTAATTGCCAAAGGGCTAAACATGTTTTTATGGCATGCATGATTTTCCAAGTCATGCATAATTAAAACCATCGTTAAGTTCGGATCAGAAAGTTTGTTTTACAACCACAAAAAGCAAACAAGTGGTCCCCGCTTGGGCGAGGTGCTGAAAGAAGTCTTCTCATGAGTGACTTTCAGGGAAACATTTGAACAGCATTTGAATTACTTCTGCTCTCCAAGGTATGGATGGTCTCAGTATCAGTGACAGACCCTGTGTCCTCGCTCTGGTTTTAGTGGGAGAGGTGGGAAAGCATAGTGAGGGACTCTTGGCCATGGGCAGGCAGGCTAAAACATCCGGCCCTGTTTTGTGGAAGTTTGAAAGTTCCTCCCGGACAATAAATCTCTGCCCCTCTACAGGACTCTCGGTACATGACTTGCCTGAACAGACAGACTGTGGAGCTGTGTTTTTATGCCAGGACCAGACAAAGCAGAAAATGTCTCAGATACTGTCTGCAGCTCCAGCATGTTTATGCCCACCCAGCCATCCCAACACCAAGTCCATTCACCACCACTATCTTTTAAAACGGATACTGTGTAACTATTGAACGAAATATCAGCCAAATGTGAGCAATAATGGATGATTTCTAGTGTTAATATACTGACTGACACATGCTCTCTTCAGAAACCCGACATTGTAACTTTGCAGGCGTGGATCCATCTCTCATGGGATCATGTGACCAGCAGCACGTTGCTTTATGCTCTGCTTTGTGCTCTGCTTTGTGCCTCCTTTGATCAAAACTTTGTCATGGCTGAATGAAGTGAGAAGGTAAAAACTGTTGATTTTGCAACAGTGTCCTGTGGCCAGTGGGAAGTTGCAGGTTTAGCACCTCTAGTGGCCAAAAGTTTCACGGTATTCCTTTAAGGAAGCACCTGTTGTAAGGGAAACCCTGGATGACACCACCCCACAGCACAGTGTTGAAAGGTGATTGTCTAAGATTGTATTAAATTCGTAAACTAATTTGGGGTTAGCTGAGATCTTATACAGAATAAACAAAAACCAAAGATGTACGAACCTTAAGCCTGTTACCGACTCATGTTAAAATCCAACTTCCCCACAGTCAGTGAATGCAGAAAACATCACATATGCCATATTTTTTTGATAAATGATACTTGATTGAATTAAAGTTGGATTTTCAAAAATAAAATCAATTATTTTGTTCATTTCTAAGCGATGTCTTGACGAATGTGGAATATTTTCCATGAAGACTGGAACAATCTCACCGCCAAGTCCCTTGCAAAGCGATGTGCAGTGTTGAGAGTAGAGGCTCGATGTGACATTGACAGTGCTGTGCAAATATCTTGATCCAACCCTCATTTCTTTATATTTTTCTTCCAAGCAGTCAAACCTTTGTGTAATGTTTCAAAGTTCTCCAGTCTGTGAAGGCATTTCTCTATTTTTCTTTGACCATTTTCTGCTTTTTTTCGGTCCAGTACTTGCACCATACCATTTTCAAAGGAATGTGTTTTTTATTTAAGCCACTTAACACTGACCTACTGTATGATTCATTCAAGCATGAAAAGGGGTGAATCCGAGCCGATCCACTCAGTAAAACTGACACAGAGTACAATTCAGAGCCATGATACTCTGGTCTCAGGTCAGGTCTGCTTCTGTTAGTGTTTCTCAGTATTTCTTTCATTCCGAATCCAGTCACATCTGCTTTGCTGTCCTTTTTCCAAACAAGCTGAAGTGAATTCAGTCTGGCCAACATGTGCAACTCCACAAGATTTTCTGTCTGTCTCAGTCTGAAGCACCCAACATCAGTGCTCCAGTTTTTCTGTGTCTGACTTACAAAGTCTGTTTGGTCCTCATAGCAGAGAGAAAAGGAGCCATTTTTCCATCCTCTCATTGGACTCCCTCAGCGGCATGTTTGCAGAAATAACTGACAGATAAGACACTCAACTCTCTTGGTTCAGTTTCTTTTTGTTTTTCCTCTGTGACATGAAGAGCAGGATGTGGGGACTGGAAGTAGAGGAGGAAGAAAAAACCTCTGGTTTTGTAATCACAGAAATTCTCCATGGTGTTCCCCCTTCATTAGCCCCACTGTCAACACCATTTAACCTGAGCAGAAAACATGCTGAGCACAGAAAAGTACACTAAGAATAAAATCATTCAAACATTTAAAGACTCCCTTTTTTATGTCTTGATCCATAGCAATCTGAACATAATAATAATAATAATTTATATTGCACTTTATTCCTAGCAGCACTCAAGTGCTTATAGTAAGTCCATTATTCATCCTCAGTGGCCACGTTTACATGAGGCTTTTAATTCCTTTTTAAAGGGGAAGTTCTGTATTTTTAAACCTGTACCTATGTTGTAGCATGCTATACGATCATTTACTCACCCAGACAGTTGTGGTGCAACTCAAACTCCTTCAGACCATATAGATATTTACACGCGATCAGCATATATCCATATAATGGGAGCGTTCAGGGCAAGAGTAGCTCGGCCTCTAAATAAGACATTATCTGCAAAACTCCTTCATTTTATCAATGTGTTGTTAGCAAATGCTAGTCCGATCCCTCCGTGACCTGCTAGCAGCTCGTATTTTCATTGTTGTTGTCATTCCGGGTCCTTTCAAGCTGTCTTGCGCTTGCCTGTGGCAGCGATTACGTCACTACCATGCGCCATGGCAAAAGGACAAATTCACTCATAGATCACTCCAGACTGTAGGACGGTCCGCTTTTTGCTAAGGTAATAGCAACATGGTCCGTGTTTTTGCTTTTATAAATCGTAAAAATAGAATGTAGCCAACCGTTTTATAGTACGGAGTGAATTCGCGTTGCCATTCATACCTGGTGATAAGCTACATATGTATCCCTGGTGTAGACTGACAAAAATGTGGCCAGCGTGCAGCAACAGCCTTTCCGGCCATCACTGAACATTCATACTCATTCATACACCAGGGATTCAGATACTGACTATAAAACAACAAAAACCTATCAGAGGCAGCTCATAAACAATCATTAAACTCAATGGCCCTGATTCCTGAAGACTCCAAACACTGAGTGCTAAATAATTTGCACCGCAAATATTTTGCACCTGTTGTCTTTCCATATTTGCGGGTGATCTGCTAAGAACGATTGCGCAAACCTTTGATAAATCATGGCCAAAGAGTTTTACTAGTGTACTAAGCAGTCTTTTGCAACTAGCAACAAGTTTTTGCCTAAAAGAGGGATCAGTACCAGCTGTGATGCAGCTAAGGTGACCTTTCAGAGTGGATGGATGGTTAATATACACACTACTGCGCACAGAGCAGCAAATGCATGGTACATAAAGGAAATTTTACTGTATCTTTTTATTATTTTGACCAAAGTCTGTTTCTGACCCCATATAGAGCAAATAGAGTCAACTTGTTAGCTGACATGTCAACACATTCTGTATTATTTATGAGAAAATGTCTGTGGTGATCGTAATGTTTCAGCTTATCTCAATTGTGCCTTTTAACTTTTCTCTCCTCCGTCCTTCTACCTTTAATCAGGATATAAAATTCAGCGTCATTCTTTTGAAGAATGTTTCTAAAATACTCCTGGAGGTAATGTTGCGCCAGGTTTAGGAGCTATATAGGAGTGTATCCTTTACTGGCAACGGTTCAAAACAGTGTTTAGAAGACAGCTGTGCCGCAGCTCATATTAAAATGAAGCCTCTTAAAACGGCTATGAAGCAAGTCTCATTTAGTTAAATGCCTGTCACTTTGCCTCCCCATGTCTGTCCTCACATCCTCTACTCACATCTCATGGGAAGGATCAGAAATTGATGAAAGCAGCTGGGGATGTGTAATTTGGGGAATAGGATAATTGGCATTTAGTGCTGGATCTAAACCACACAAACGTCCACAATAACACTCACTCTAACGACTGTACCACACTCACGACCCTCCTGAGATGCTCATATGACAGCTGAGGCTCTGTAAGTTTTATCTGCCCATGTGCTGCAGGCATCAGGCTCTTGATGTAAGACATTAACAGACTCAACAGAAGCTTGAGGAGAAGATGCTAAAAGCAGATGTGTGATACCTGGAGGTCCTGCTGCAGTTCACCTGAACTTGTCTCTGAAAGCTTGTCCGAACTGAAAACCAGTTCAACTTCCAGATCTAGATTAAGAAGCAGAACTGTGATCTGTACTTTAAAGAAATATTTCACCGTCAGAATGATGTGCCTTCATTTTCTACTCGTCCGCATGCTGATTAACACTCTGGAACACTTTTTTGATATTTATCATGCAGTCGTGATGTGGGGAGGTTTTCGTTCTCCATCAATTCGGTTACAGTTATGTTGAGTGGTGACCGCGCAAAAAGGTCCATAAAAGTCAAAAAGAACTTGGCAATATTCCTCCATACTGCTCGTCCAATGTAATCCAAGTGTCCTGAGTGGGTAGCGTCCATAGTTTACTGGAAACAACATCATTTTTAGAGCCTAAACCATGGCATGGATGTGCGTTTGTGATGCTATGGTGGCCGCGGTAGACTGGTGGTAACATGTTCTGCACATTCTCAGAATACTGAATACTATATGATGAGAATCACCACCAGTCTGCCACCGTAGTCTCATGAAGAATGGTTTTATAGTGTTGCTGAAAGATTCAAAGTTGGTATTGCGAAATTGAAATAGGCCTTTAAAAAATGAAATATAAACATTAATCCATCTTATTTTGCTAGAGTCGACAGATTTCATTTTAAAGAAGGTGGACAAATAGAACCCCAATATTTTCAATGATGTAATAGTATTTCACTCTTGTAAGAATATTGAAATGCTTTAAATTCCTCAGTACATATAGATAGCAGCCTGTGTGAGGCCTTTTAGAACTAAACTGAGCCATGGTTTGGATGCCACATGCCATGTAGTGAAGTTAGAATGAATTAAATGGGATTAATCTGTTACCAAACATTTGAGTGCTAACAATCGCCCTGCTCAGCAGTAGCCATATCACTGTATGATGTACCAGGCTAGAAATCAGCTCATTTCAGTCTGCACCCATGACTGTGCCAACCTATCACTGGCAGCGTGAGGAGCTCATAAAGTACTACCCTGGTGCCACATGTTGCAGGTGTAGGTGATTATGTAAAGCTGTCTGGGGTTTTAAAATTCTCTAGTTTATATTCAGACCTAAAAGAGATTTCCTCAACTTCCTCTAACCCTGCAGTCTGCATAATATGCTGTCCACAGGCCAAGACACTGCTCTGCATTAGTGTTGCTGATGGCCTTATGGAGCACAAACCTGATATGAGAACTTAAGAATGCAGATATGGAAAATCTCAAACTCTAAAATCCAGCACTGAAGGCTGTAATGACCCAGAGTTATAAATTACCAATGGCTTAGTCTTAATATGTGCAGCTCATTAGAAAAATAGTAACTTTTCCTGAATCCTGAGTTGACTTTCCTTGGCATCATGTCTGCCACTGAAAGAGCCCCGTGGTGTGAGCTTGGCCAATCTGGAACTTCACCCAAGTGTGAAATGGAAATTCTTACTCCCCCCCCAGGCCACAAGCATTTAACTTCACTTGGAGGGGGGGGCATCTTGGCTCAGAGAATCCACACTTAAAACAACTAATACATTTAAGCGGAGGCAGATGAGCTGTGATTTGTGGTCCTGAGTCACAGCAGAGAAAAGAGACGTTTCATCAGGGTCAGTGCATTTCAGCAGGGTCTTTGCTCCTCAGCGGGGCGAGCAGAAAGCAGATGCTCTGGAAAGCTGTCGGGACCAGACCCACCATCATAAAACATGGAACATGTTACCCAGGACCTTAGAGCCAGTCTAAAGGAATTTTTGAGGTTTGTTTATTAAACACATGAAAAGTAAAGCTACAAACTGACTGGCAGCATTTTAAAATGATCAAAAGTTTTGCTTTTCAGTGGTGCCTTTACGTCTTTAATACAAACCTTATCTCTGAGACGATGCTGTGAAAATGATAACTTTCCAACTATGCAGCTTTCTAACATTAGCTTTGTCCTGCACATGCCTATAAACGATGAAGAAATTACAAAAAAGGCAACTGCTTGTTTAGGTTTTGGACTTTTTCCTGAAGGCGGAGTCACTCTCGTGGAGAGCTGAGGACCACTAGCAGCATAGTCTGATGTCAGACTCGTTGACTTTGTTCTGGGTTGAAAAAATCAAAACTAAACAAAACAATTAATTTGGAAGAATAGTGAATCTCTATCTGACATACTTGGTTTTCACTGGACAAATGAGGAATGTGTTTTTTTTTTCTCTTTTCTTTCTGTTTGGATGCAGCCATCAGTTCCCCAGTGCAACGCTGTCCTCTGTGCATCTTCCTGACACCACAGAGGACAGAATTATCTGCTATCAGCAGTGAGCACATGAATGTGCTGGCCTCTACAGGGGACCACACCACATGCTGTGAAATGATAAAACACAAACACGAATGTATGAGATGCGATGCGCCCTGTTGATGTAAGGCTGTGAGATGAAAATTACAGCGTTAAATGTTGCTCTGTAACCTTTATAAACATGAAAATCTCATAAAGTTCATGTCAGGAACATCTAAAAGCAGAATTCCTTTTAATTCCAGCCTAAAATCTGGTATTTCTCCGCTGAAATAGATATCTACACATATATATTTCAATCTCAGCTCATGTGAGCTGGATCCTGGTCCATTCATTGATCGATGCTGTCATGTTGTAAACACACACTACTGACCTGTCACGGATCAGAACATGGTTTTAGTGTCTGACCTCGGATGGACTGGTGCAGTGTGGTGTGTTGTTTCTGATAGAACCCATGGGACTTGTAGTTCTCTGTTGTTAAGGCTGGATGAACTCCCCGTTGTTCCCTCCCCCTGGATGGTAATGTGGACTATTTAGTATCTTTGGCCCGTGTGTGAGGTCCTGTTGAACATGAGACACATATGTGCATGTGTGTGTGGATAAAAGCCCCCACAATGAAACAGATTACTGCCCTTTTGTATCTTGTTTTTCCTCTAAATGCTTTAGCATTTCAAGAAAGAAAATAAATAATTTAGTCTAAGTACATAACTGAATCAAATGGGTTTTTTTTTAACTCTTTGATCAATAGGCATTGTATTTTACTTTCTGGTAATATTCACCTCAGGTTTTGGCTGCCATTTTGGCTACCCCATAAAGGAATGTTTTTAAAGAAAAATTTGAAATTCCAAGTAAGGTTTTTTTTAAAGGTCACCAGGACACTAGAGGTAAATTTACTACCCTTTAAAGAGCCATTCTTCAACTTTTCTAACTTAAAACTCCCCATTCTGGTCTCGTTTGACGGCACAGCAACATCTCTTGCTGTATGAGCATTTCTGGAGCCGTCACTCCTCAGCAGCATCCCGCAGGTGAGAAACTGCACTATACAGCTTTTTGACCAGTATGCATGCGTGACGTGCCAGCTGAGTGTTGTTTTTGTGTTAGCAAGCAAATGTACACAAACAGGCCGTTTTGAACATGCCCTGTGGCGGATTCAGCCAAGAGACGTTAGAAGACATTATCAGACTAAGAGAGGAAACATAAGAGAGACAGAGCAAGAGATAAGAGAAGAGTCAAGATACTGTAAGACCGTTTGTTTCTGTCTGGAGAGAGCTCACAGTTCTGGTATGATGCCAGATGAATGCAGACTTAGCTTTAACAGCAAGCGCATCACTGAGAAAATGAAAAGTGAAGTAGTGCGTCATTAAGGTCAGTATAGCATTAAAATAAAGTGCTGTAAAAAGAGTTAGAGATTGATATGCTTGCTCAAAAAGTTTAAGCTCTAACCACCAAATGTGCAATCACTCCAGTTATTTTAACCCTGTCAGTGCTGGTTGATCGTGTGATATCACTGTTTTATAAAAAGAAAATACACAAATAGGATAGGACTTTTCTGCTCTGGGTTAATGCTACATTTCAGATAGATATTTAAATTTTTTCCCTGGTTGCAGCCCAAAGCCTAACAAGTGCTGTTTTTCTGAGCTATTATTAAAACCAATGTGTTTTACATGTAAAATTGGTTTATTGTTATTTCATGATTCAGTAAACATTTCTGTGAGGGATAATGCACAAATGGGGAACTTTGGTTGGTTATCTCTCAAAAAGAAAAGATAGAATGAGAGTCCGCTAAAACATTTGATCTGGCAAAAACAAGAACCAGAATCTTTGACTAATACACTGTAAACCCGAACAGTATAACTAACTAAATTATTAAGGACAGGTTACTCAAAAGCGGTTTTTTAGTGAAAAGAACTCTAAATTATTAAGTTTTCTCAGTGAGTTATGCATTTTGATTTAAAGTAGATCAATATCATTGAGTTCATGGCTGTCATCAAAACATATATTTTGAGTAAACAGCAGAACACTGCATATGTATGTATCTAATGCATGCTGTCAAAGAGGAACTGCATGGTAACAGTGGTTAGTTCACAGCAAGAAGCTCCCCAGTTTGAAGGAAGGGGGCTGCTGATTTGGGCTGAAGAGGGGTTAGAAACATTGTAGGTTCATGTTTTCCCAGTATATGCAAGCTTAGTCAAACTCATAAAATTTGTTTTCACTACTTAAAGGAAATATATCATGCTTTTAAATCCTTTTCACATGTAAATCATTCATTTATGGTTTATATAAAGTAAAACTGCAATCCTTTGGTCTGAAATCGTTGTTA
>JBBDHI010000003.1:6983146-6994409 GCA_037177115.1 Craterocephalus stercusmuscarum
ATTCTCTTTTTTTCATTCATCATAATTAATTATGGGCTGTCTGGAAATTAATTTGATGTAAACCCTTCTGATAAAAGAGTATTTTGAGGGAATCTAGAGGAAATCGTAGACTCTAGCTTTAATATAATCAATGTCTGTGATAAAAATATTCCAAAAGGGCAAGATGTGATCTGCATTAGCTGAAGATGCATGATGACAGCTTGACTCTAAGCCAAAATGAGTCTTACATAATAATATGACCGAGTAGTGAAGTCTGCACTCAGATTTACAGCAGACTCCACAGACAGTAGGAATGCTTCCAATCTTTCAGGGATCAGGCAGGATATGAAGAGACAGGCTAGGTGGGATGGAAAGATGGATTCAATCTAGTGCAGAGGTGAAGGGCGGGCTGTGAGTGTGCGTGAGTCTGAGCAATTGAAGCATGATCCATGCAAAATAGTGGCTGCAGACTTGAATGATCACAAGCAATCAAGCTTAAGATCTGAAAATTTTCAAATGTGAAAAATAAAGTTTTTTTTAATTACTTTTTATAGAGGTTATGTGTCAGAGCCAATTTACAACCGATGCATCAAGTGAAAATTAATTAAGCTGTTTGCTCCTCAGCGAAGCACGACTGGTTTGGAGGCTGAATAATGATAATACACATGCTTTTCAAAGGTCAAGACAAGATAAAATATCAATTCTAAATCATAATTAAATACTGTAGACATTAAATGTCTGATAACTGTAGACATTTAACCCTGATCCATATGATAACAAGCTGGAAATATATAAATTTTTTAATTCAAAGTCTTTATTTGAGCCTTAAACACAATCAGTTTGTTTACTATAAAGATGGTGTCAGAATGTTAAAAGCATGGTTAAAAAAAACAATTAAGGTTTAAAAGGTCAGGTTTACCTTCTTGACACCTTGGGGGAGTGAAAAAATCTAAGTCATTAATATAGATGTTATTTAACCCTAAAATTCTTCATGTCCTTTTGATTGACAGGTGCTAGATATCCAGGCCAAGAGTAGCACAACCGTGTTTTTTTGCCAGGATAACAGGTGCAATCTCATGTATGTGGCTTTGACAGATCAGCTGCGGGTGATTTTAGGGTGGGCAAACCCTTCAGCATGCGTTTTGTTACACGTAAATGAGAAAACAAATGTTCATATAAACCCAAGCCAAAGAAAATACCAACTGTCATAGGAGTTTTAATGCTTTTAAACTGAAGAGACATGTCATCAGCAGAGGGGTTTTATCCAAGAACAAAAGTCTAATATAAACAAAACCAGGATGTTCACGCTGCATAACATCTTGTAATATGTCCATAAAAGAAGTGTCTGCACCTTTTCAAAGAAATTAGAACGGTGCGGTATGAAAACCGCAGTCCAGTTGCCAGGAGAAGCTCCTGTGGAAGGAGTTACAAGAGGTCCAAAAAGACAAGCTGCAGAAGTCAAACCCGATTTTCTCAGATGACAGATGATGTGTTTGAGCCAATCATCAACCCACCTCTATTATGAAAGTCAGTTGGGTATCTGTCCAAGTGAATTGAAGAAATAAACACAGTTGAAATTGATAGTAGCTCTAAAACTGTAGTTATGAGACGATGATGATCCATTAAATAGTTGGGGGTTTTAGCATCCTACACCATGAGGAAATATGGACAGTTTAAATGAATCTCATTACAACATATTTGGATCAGTATATCTGTTTAAACTTGACATTATTAACTGCAAGGCCGCATTCAAAGACTAAACATTTGGTGTGTAAATGGTAAGTTTGATCACGATCCATTATGAGTTCAGCACACAATGATTTAATCTTAAACAATATGAATTCTGCTGTGATTTCAATTTGGATTTGATTCCATTCAGGATTCAGTGATGAATGTGAAACCTCATATTTACACACAAACATTGCATGATTCAACACAATCTTTTTCATATTAAATCATAAAAATCTACAAAAACATCTAAATCTATTTCTCTTAAGACACTGATGAAAAACAATCTCTTCTTAAAACAGAAATTGTAGACATTAAACATCAACATGTTCCCCATCAAGTTAAACAAAGAGAATTTGGTCGTGAAAACAAAGCTAATGAAAACAATCCCAGATGTTTTCTTTCTTAAAAACATCTGACATATAATTCCTTTATCCATCCATGACTGATATTTTCACAATTGATTGTTGCTGTTGGCTCTTTGGTTGTTAAATTATTGTATCAAAGAAAAGCAACATATTTTTACACCTTTACTAATCATTTCAGCAAAGTATGAACAGTTTTGATATGACGTGCAAATTAAAAAAGAAGAGCTGGGAAGGCCTCAGAGCATCAGATGCAAAAAGTTGGCAACTCACACTCTGCACTACAAACGGGTATGAGAGGGAGAGAGAAATAGTGTACTGCTAGCTGCTGACAAAAAGCAATAGAGCAGCAAATGCAGGTTTGAGGACAGTCCTCTTTTTCCCGGTGCAATGAAAAGTACAATGCAGCTATACAATGCTGCTTTGTTGGGCTTTCCATGCTGCTGTTAATAGTTATGAATTTTTATATGTCACTGACTAAGAAAACATGTATGATGGTATAAACAAGTGTCATGTTTAAGGGTCTGACGTTGGCATCATTAGTTAAGGTGAGAAGCATCATTAGAATTACATTAGAATTACAATGTATGCTAGAATATTTGAATTATTTCAAACTGAAACATTTTTTTTCTGTTTGGGGGCTGTGAAAATGTCACATGGTATGATCCTGCTGGTGTGATCACAGATCCAAAGACAGTGTCCACCATTCAACTCTGCAGTCTGTAAACTGTGAGACTATGATAAAGGCTTCTTTTCTCTTGCTGTAAAGAAAACAAAACAGAAGGATGGATAGAGGGTCAGTCTCAGACTGAAGCTTACATCTATTGATCGAGGTATCAGGACTGTCGGTATCCTTCTCATCAGGTTAACTGGTAACAGTTTCTCCTCTCACCAACTACCTGGCAGACTTTAACATGATTTTTATTGAACCAGATACTTTTTAAAATAATTGAGTTTGTATACATAATTATTATTTTGTTAATTTCCAATACTCTGCAAGTATATGATTTGCAGAGGCATCCCACTCCCCATGCCTCCCTGCAGGGCTATTCAGGGGTCTTGGAGAGGACAATCCCATGGATAGTCAAGTCTGTGGTTGTGGTTTTCGCTCCAGTCATGGAACAGTGGCACAGCTCTACTGACCATTTACAGCTACAGCTACGGTACAAAAACGACATTACTTTGTACTACCATGCCTCCTTGGTAGGCACGCTTGGCATGCTGCAAGTGTTAGCGTAGGAAATGTTTCGTTTTCTTGAAATATCAAGTCAGAGACATCTTATTATCGATTCCCAGCCAATCCCGAAAGGAAAAAAAAATGGAAAGGAAATAATAATGGATTGCGGTGGGAGGACGGTCCGTGCATCAACTGTCAACTCTTCTGTTTTTCTTTTCTGCTGCCTTTTTACTTTGCAGAAAACTGGCGTGACACAAAAGTACGGGTGATATGTCCACTTAAATAGGAAAAGAATGTGTTACTTCAATTCACTTCAACGGATTGATAACAAGGTCAGACTAAGAGATGTGCTGTAATCATATACCATATTCAGATACATTGTTCCTTCACTGTGACCTGAGCACTGAGAGAAACAGAAACTGAGTGACCCACGGCCGCTTCATCAGTTCCTGGAAGATGATCACTTCTAATCGTAGATATGACATGCATAAATTCTATCCACTTAAGTAGACCAGTGATATTTTTGGAGATATGCTTTTTTACATCTGAAAAAAGGCATTATGGTACCAGTAAGTACTGGTACTGGTAAAATAGTCATACGCATTCAGGCTTTTCTACGCTTTCCATCCAGCAGTGTGGACGGATTATGGATAATATTGTGATATGTTGGAGTATTGTAGCCATCATCATGACTGTTAGCCGCACTTTAGACCGAGGGGTCGCATTCAATTGGCTTTATTATCCCCAGATGACATCATTTATCCAGAAGCTTGGTGATCTCAGGAAGACAAATCACCTAAGGGGAAGCATTGGGATGCTATTTTCAGGGAAGAAAGAACAGAAAACAAAGAACTTATCCAAATGTATGCTAGTGAATTGACTTTTGTGGGGAAACTTGCCTACTGATGTGGCGACATAACAAGGTCACGTGATTCATGACCTCACATTCAAACCATCAGTTCCTGCTTCTGGGTCTTGAAAGAGGCATAGGAGCTTGCCCAACACGCCTACATGTGCTTTGTGGACTTGCACAAGACGCTTGATTGCGTCCCTCTGCGACTTCTGTGGGGGGTGTGTAAAATGCTTGACCCCTTGTACGAGCTGTCTGTTCCCCGTATGACTGGTGTCAGATTTGGTCCGCATTGCCGGCAGTAAGTTGAGCCCCCTTCCATTGAGAATTGGGCTCCGCCAAGGTTGCACTTTGTCACCAGTTCTGTTCATAACATTTAAGAACAGAATTTCTAGGCCCAGCTGTTATGAGTTCCTTACTGGAACTACAAAAAATAAAAACAGTCCGTTTATTCTCTATCAAAGTCAAGGTCAAAGACAACCTATTCATCCAGAGGGTCGTCTTTCTTGGACACCTTAGGCACAACACAGCCATCAAACATGAACAATAAAAACACCAGTAATAAGTAGGTCTCAGAAGCAATGCCTACAGATGCATGTAGGCTATTATAGTATTAGTGTTATCAGTATTATCTAGGGATTCAAAAACGGACAAGAACTTCTGACTTCTGACAACTTGGAAGAGACTGGCAACAAAGTCATTGATAGGGCTGTGAGACGACATTCTGCTTGCTCTTAACACTAGAATAATAGTACTTCAAACACAGTGATGACCCCAAACAGCAGAGAAGAGGTGAAAACTAGCAAAACAAGTTTCAGAGCTTCAGACAGACAGTAGTGAAGTGCAGCATGCACCTGCATAGCTGCTTTAGGAAGTGCCATAAAATGATCTTTAACCCTCTTATGCTCAGGGCATGTTTATGAATAATCTCAGCTCATAACGATGGCTATGTGCAGACGAGTTCAGTGCAAAGTGCTGAGCATATATCCTCAAAATAACTCAGCAACCCATTGAGGTCTTGACCCACGGTCTGAAAAGCAGTTCTCGTCACATATGCTATCGATCTGCAGGCTTAAAGGGCTGTTAGAGGGGCTGAAGGTTTAGGTAGCGTAAAACAGTGACCCTTGACCTTGCATGGTATTAGCCTGGGTCCTTAACAAGCACCAGGTGTAATAAGCTCTGTTGGGGCTTCAGGAAAACATGCAAGCATTCATAAGATATTTCAACCCTAAAACTAAAGTCACGAAATGTGGCCATTATGAAAAACATGGAAGAAATGTACGAATCGGGCAGCATGCAGCAGGATGCAGCAGTTTGACTAATGCTTAATCATGGTGTCCCTTCTTGTTTGAATTCTTGCTTGTGATGTTCTCACTGTCAGTTGTAGGTTATTCTGGAAAAAAGAGGCTGCTAAATGACTGTAGAATGAAATAATTTTTTCATAAATGAATTATTTCAAATCTTTTATGTATTAGGAATAGTGTAGATATAAAATGCTGCAAAAGTGGCAGAATAAACCAAAAGTTATTTTCATCTGCTGTAAAAAGGTTCCCTTAAATCACAGAACCTGCTATGAGTAAAGACTTTGGCAACAACAAAACCAGCCTCCACTGCCCTACTGATGGTGGAAATTCCATTTTAGGGTGGATTATTTCAGTTACCTCCAGGAGCTGCCGTTCTGCAGATGAATCCTAAATTCCCACAATGCACCAGGTGGGTTGAGGTGTTAAAATAGCACAAGCTTTGCAGTAGCTAATGACATGTTTGTAAGGCCAGAACTGATAATAGTCAGGATGAAATTGTACTATTTTCCACTACTGTTTCCCAACATTTGATTCAATTAGTTATGGTGTGTTTTCATATCCCTATATATCGCTTCAGAAAATTATTTTTAAAAAGCTGACATTCTTTTCATATTTTCAGCTTGGTTTTTAAAGTGGCGTCATCCTTGGATATGCTCGTGTCATAACAGTTTGGTTTAGCCGGATGCTGCTGTTGACTTGGATTATCTAACTGCAGGATTTATGCCTGAGATCAAGTGTTATAATTTGTTATAACAATTAGGAGAAGTCAGTCCTATCACACAGGATTTGAAAAAGGTTTCAAATGTTAAATGGTCAAATTTTTCAGCCAGCTGACTTACTTTGGTGTGTCTTCGTTTTTTCTTTCTAATTTACCTTCATAAGAAATAAAGCTAGGGGATTATTCCCTGCACAATTAAAACATTTGTTTAAAAAAAACAAAATTAAATACTTTTTTTCTGATATGATGATACAATTATAATGTATACTTATATAATACTAATAATACATATGTTTTCATAAATACCTTCTTTAATGAATGCATAAATATAATAGGGCACAAAAAATACAAGCATATTCTTTCGTCTGTTCATTCAACTAATTATTTCTACGCTTCTGGAAATAAGCAAAAAACAAAACCAGGAAGTGAATAAAAGATCTGGGGTCTCATTTATAACCGTTGCGTACACACAAAATGGGGCCTGAAACTGGCGTATGTTGCTTTCCATGGAAAAGTTGTGATTTATAAAAGACAAACTTGACAGGAGAATCCACCTCGCTCACCAACGCATCAGTTTCTGCCTCGGTGAAATTGGGTTTTTTTGTTCGGTTCCCTGCAGTTTCCACTGTTACTAGAACACAACATGGATCAGCTGGCTCATTTTAATACACGCTGAGTTACATTGCATTGACCATTTATGGTAGAATGTGGGTGTGCAGGGCAGAACATGAGCTGAATTCACCTGCGCAAACTTCCAGGAAGAGTGTGATTTATAAAGGGAAAATTGTTAGCACCTTTGCGTACACACGGATTTATAAATCAGAATATTTTTTGGCGTATGCAAACTTTTGGTTTTGGGCGTACGTACACTTTTAGTAAGAAGAAGAAGAAAATAGATTTTAGGACTCTTGATGCAGTGTGTTTTCAATTCCCCATCTCTCCATCTGTGTTGCCATTTTCCCCAGTCTCTAGAATCAGCGTACTCATGGGTCAGAGCTGGCGTGAAGGGCCGCACATTCTCTCACCAAGTTTGTCTTTTATAAATCACAACCTTTGCGTGGAAAGAGACATACGGCAGTTTCAGGCCCTGTTTTGTGCGTACGCAACGGTTATAAATGAGACCCCAGATTATTTTAGACTTCTGCCAATTCTATTGCTGCAACGTCCAAGATATTGATCACTGCTCATGAACAGTCTCTAACTGCACATCTTCACAAACAGCAATTGGATGTGATCTTAAAATCTAAAATCCTGATAAGTTCTGATAGTAATGGCTTATATTTAATTACAAATCCTGTTTTTTCTGAGTCCTGAGTTTTTATAAATTAAAAAGAAAACGTAACAGGCACAAATCCAAAGAAAGTGTTTGTTGTATCAACACTGAAAGCCTTCACAGTATATAGAAGAAATATAAACAAAAGTAGACTCAGATGGCAGCAACACACTCAGAAAGAGCTCTCAGTGGAAGCAGAGAAAGGCAGAAAAGTTTGTAGAATAAGAGTATCAATGTTCTTGGAAATTCTGCAGTCACAGATTAATCTGTGACAGGTGTGGGTGCCAGCATGGAGTATAAAAGCAGAATCCACCAAAGGATTGATCTTTCTGGGCATGGATGGGTTGTGGCGAACCACTTTGTGACAAATTTTGTAAGAAGCTCATCAATGAATTCAAACAAATGACAGATTGTAAAGAACTTTGGTGCCCAGTACGTAGCAGAATATTGTGAAAAGATTGAGGGAATCTGAAAAATCTTTTGCATGGTTGTGGCTTTGTGCACTGCTAGAGAAACCGTCATGACATCACATAAGTCACATGGCGCTCAGGTGGACCATGGACAACAATTTTCACTCAACTCTGTCCACCCCTGCATTGGGACAAGAAGACAGAACACACAGAAAAGGTCATATATCAACTTCTCTAGACACCACCTCATCTCAGGTGGGCAGAAAGGGTGGACACATGTTCTTTGGTCAAATGAGTCCACGTTTCACCTGCTTTAAGGAAAAACTGGATCTGCTTCTACGTATCAAAGATGACAAAAATGATGAAGGCTGTTGTCAGAGAAAGTATGATGGTATGACCTTCTGCATGATTTCAAACAGCATGTGTGTTTGACTGGCCAGCATCTAGTCCACATCTGTCTCAGGGAGCATGAAGAAGAGAATCTGACAACAACTGTAAATTGTTAGGCATCTAAGGTCTTGGATTTAGTAAGAAAGGGCACAGATTTCTCTGAAAAACTGCAACTCTTAGCATCTTAAAGTTAACTACGTTTTTTTTTAAAAGTCTAATTTAAAGGAAACTGAGGTAACACAAAAAAGACAAAATTTTAATAAATCAAATAAACAAAGCACAATTTCGGTTGCAGTTTCCCAACCTTTCTGGAAATGTGTTTTTAGGTTGTTTTGTTTTTTTTTGCTTTTGGACAAGTGGCACAATTTTTGAAGTACGCTGGCTACGTTTTTGTCTGTGGATTCAAAGCAGAGAAGCATTTTATCTGTAATTGTGATCACTTTCACTACACACTCTCTCTTTCAGCTCTCCTGTAAAATAGTCACAGATGCTCACAATTGCCTACAGTAACCATGCAGACACAGTCCTAGCACTGATGGGCATAATAATGGGTTGAGCCCCCTGACCTCTGCAGTTGAGCTTTCCCACTGAAATATTAAACTCCTGAGCTCTCCTTCTGTCTTACAGTTTGTATGTGCGTGTTTTAAGAGCTGAAGGAACCAAGTCCAGATGTGACACTGAGAGGGTGGAAGCAGGAGGAGATTAAGAAGAAGGGGAAAAAATGAGGGGAATGAAAGAGGACAGGAAGAATTAAACGACAACATAAATCTGTCCCGAGTGAATAAATTAACTCTGACAGAGGGTCAACCTGCTCTTCCTGCTGCTCACATTTGATCCTTTTGGACCGAAAAGTGTATCCATCTTTATTCTGTTCAGATCATTTAGCATTTAACCGCTCAACATAGGTCTTGCTGGTCATTTTGCAAACTATTACTCAAAAATAACCTTATTAAACTAAAGTTTAATAAAGTAAAGTAAAGTTTCCCTACCCATGTTTTCGACTTGTGGCATATTGTTGCTGTCACAGGCAATGTCAGTCGGAGGCACCTGATGGCCTCATGCATCCCCCTATAATAATTGTCACACTTGTAGTCAGTCGATGGGGGCTCAGATGGCGTAATTGAGACCGGGTTCCCCCTCTATTAGAACCAAATTCTTCAGGAAATGCCAGACACTCTTGAGCGCAAGGGTCAGCACATACCTGTTTGCCATAGAAAAGCCATTTGAAAATATTAATAGCACACAAATCGGGTTCTCCACAGATGTCCCAAGCAGTGGGGAGTATCTTTCAGCACATGGCTTAACAAGAAGTGACACAATAACGTAGTCATAAAAACTTCAAGGGTGTAAAAAAAGAACTATTTGAAACTGTTTTGCTGTCAGCCTTGTCATTTTGTTTGTTAAAAAGAACTAGCAAAAAGGAACTGTCTAATCTGGAGAGATTCTTCTTTTGATGGTGCAGCTCGATGTGTACTCACCACTTTGCTTCTGAGTGACGCTGGACCCCATCCTGATCACCTCACATAGCAAGGACATCACAAAGGCAAAGAGTTGCAAATGCATCTGGGCTGCTGGCAAGCGCCCGCTTCAGCGCCAGGCTCCAGACATCTGCAAGGACTCCCGGAGTGGCAAGGTTGAAAATGTAGCTCCACAGTGAGGCACAGAAAGAGACGAGACAGGAAAATAGCAGAGATCTAAAAAGATAAAGGTATGTCTGGAGGTGAAGTGGAGAAGTTAATCTTGCAGGCCGAGGCGGCAATGGATGTTTAGGTGAGAGAAGCAATGAAACAGAAGAGTCTTCTTCTCCTTTGTCCTCTTTCGCACAGATGATTTAGGGATCAGATGGGGAGACAGGCAGCCGACAAGAAAAAAACCAAAGACAAGCACAGGAGAGGCAGGAGGTGAGGAGAGCAGCTTGTCTGCTTCTTCAGACTGGCAGATTGGAGGGAAAGCTCAACATTTAACTACCACTGTCAAATTTGCAATAAACGAGCTCCACTTATCCCATAGCCATCTTTAACCCTTTACAGGGCGGCTCTCAGGACCTTAAGTGGTTCCATATTTCCAGCCTGATCTTTAACCCCCTCCTCCTGGCTCTATCTATTGTTATTCAGTCTCTTCCTTTTATTTCCCAAGTTTATTTCATTCTTTTTTTTATGCTCGCACTTAGCAGCTTTGTTTTCTGTGGCAATCCTATTAAATGCGGGCAGTCAGTAAACTTAATGTGACCACCCCGCAAGAAAAACAGCTGGATAGCAGCAGAGCTGAGAGTCTAAACCTTAATTATGCCATGTTGTTTCAATAGATGTTTTGTTTTTGGGGTAAGAAGCCAGGTGAGTTTAGTGGAAATGATCCTCGAAGACCTTTATATTAGGCCAGTTATTACAAATATTAAGGACATTGACAGAACACCGGATAAATTAACTGATTACTGTAAAGCAACATGTGGAAAAAATGCGATTCTTCTGCCATTTGTTTAAAAATGCACTATGATCTTGCTATTTCAGTAGACTGGATTTCATTTTACGTCCATCCAATAACCATAGCTTACTTTGGCTTATTTTGCAAAGACTGATAAAAATCTATGTAACAGAGAGTGTGTTATATCTTCTGTCATCTGTTAAAGGAGCTATACCTGATATTAAGTCAGGCTATTTTAGCTAGTGTTTGCGGCTAGTTTTTAGCTTTGGTGTGATGCTCTTTTTCGGCCAATGGGGTTGACCTTCGGTACTTCCGGATTCCTAGGGGAACGCTATTATTGTCTGATTGGAATCCGAACATTCCAGAAGTTAACCCCACTGGCAGAGAAGTCTTTTCCTTCATTATGAAAGTTACAACTCAGGCTTTCCAATGATAAACAATGCATTGCTTATTGTTATGTTGAAAGGGGATTGTGCTAAATTCTGTTATTTTGCTCCACAGCCTATCCAGTAATGGTTTCATTAACAGTAAAAATGCTTCCTGCTCAGGGCTATAAAATGACTAAATACCCATCTCTTTTTCAAAATTTCCAAATGTATTATGCAACATTTTGCTAAATTCGCTGTATCAATCTGACACATTAGTCCG
>JBBDHI010000003.1:7143826-7158118 GCA_037177115.1 Craterocephalus stercusmuscarum
TTGGAGAACATATATTCTCTTTCAACCAGAGGCTGCAGGTGGATGCTAATGTGGTGGAGGAGATCAAAACAAAGGCAGGGATCATGGCAGCGCCAGCAACAGCAGGGGTATAGGCAGCAAGCATGAAGCAACAGCAAGGGAGAATGTGGATGGAGCAGAACAGACAAACTATAACTTTAAAGAAAACTAAGAAGGATTGAGGAGTTCATTAAAGATGGTTACAGGTTCTGATAGGAGAAGGGATAGATGAATTTCTGTAAATATTTTTCCTGATGGGTGTACTTTGAAAAAGTGACTCACTATTATTAGCTAGAAGGAATTAGATGTAGTTGTATAGGGTCTACTGTAATTTTTAGTTTCTTCCCCAGCTGTGTTTGTGTGGGATACGGATTGCTGAGTTGGATTCTTGCCACTTATTTTAACCTGGGAAAGCTTTGCTTTGGTCTCAACAGTCGTAAAGGTCAACCAGGATGAAATATTGAAAATAATGATTGAGTCAATGAGCAATATTGTAATCATTGCCCAGATATTCCCATGCATCATTTACACGGGCATGGTTGTCAGTCAAACAGGGCAGTTCAGAGTTTAGAGTTCAGCTTGAATTTCGACATCATTGCGAATGGAGGAGGAGATCATGAAAATACACAATTCTCAAATTCTCATTTCTCCAAAAGGGAAGAGACAGAAAGGCAATAGGTGATGGTGGTCTTCTTCATCTTTGTTCCTTTTGCGGCTCAGCCATGAGCTCTCCTGTAGGCCTATACAGTAGTAGCCCTGCATTTCCAGTGGTACGGCTACATTTGCTATGTTTCTGTCTGAGTAATGCTGGAGTCGAAGACACAAAAGTCAAATATTTCTATCATTCAGTCATTCAGTACTTAATAATTTTTAGCCATATTGTAACTGCGTAATTCAGCACAACACAATTTCAGTTTATCAGACGTTTTCAGCAACGATGGCGCACAACAAAGTATTTAGCTTCTCCTTTTTCCTAACATTTCCCTTTATTCGTACACTTTTCAATTTCTCTATTATGCATAAGATGGGGAAAACATTTGCGCAGTTTTAACTCCTAATTAATATATATATTCTAAAAGGAAGATACATTAAAAGGAGAAACTCTCAACATCCCTTTCCAACTTGTTGTAATTCCAAATTCTTCAATATTTCTGATGCAGAAACGGTTCTGTTCTGCAGGTGCAAACAATATGAGCACAGCAACATGCCCGCAGTTTGCTCTCCAACACATACACACACATGCAGTTGTGAACACACAGTCACACTCAGGATCAGTAGATGTTATCTAAGTGAGCAGTAAACAGACTCTTTAAAGTCGGTGGCCTCGGGGTGCCTTCCTCTGGTTTGTGGCTCCGTGGGTCCTGTCGCACCGTGTTAGCTCAAGCTGACATGAAAGCCTCTAATGGCTGCTATTTGTGCCTTGGAGGGGAATGGGAATCTTAACATGAGAAGGACATGGGATTCTGCTTAAATAAGTGTTATCATTGGAAGATGTGTCTGTGTGTGTAAGTGGGCATTTTCAGGGCGTTGGGCTACTTCTGAAGCTCATGTGGGCGCTCACTTTGTGGCATCTACTTGTATGTGAGTGTTTGTGGATGGAAGCCAGGTTGGTTGCATGAAGTCCGTGTTTGAGTTTTTCTGCCGTGGTGATACAGTTAATGTGAATTATGTCATCTATACTCGTCCAAATGAACTGAATGTGAGTTCAGGCAGAAATTCTGTTCTGAATGCATTTTTAATTTGCAAATTAGGAATGAATATTCATTATATCATTGTACATCAGCAGGAAACTATATTTGAGTGTAATTACATGTGATGATAGCCACATTTAAAGCAATCAGGATAATTTTAATTAAATTTAATTTTGTGGAATATGACCTGACGATTATGTCACAAGAAACATTCTAAATGACAGAAACACAGACTTTCCACACACAAATAGTGAAGTTTGAGCAAGTCTGGTTGGAATAAGTCAAATTGAAATATAGAATACAAAAGTTATTAGTCATTCTTTCTTATTAACTTTTGGAACACGTACAAAGGTACAACTTGTGCCCTCAGAGCTACAAACTATTAACTTTATGTGGAGAGTAATTACACTTCTGCTTATTAGGTTTTGGTAAAACTCTGTTTTTAAACACTCATTGGAAACTACCAATCAGACAACTGGTTAATGATTCAAGTAATAATTGAGCGAATAATGAGACAAAACGTGAGTTCTTGATGACGACTTGATATATGGAAGTAGCCTATCCATTGACTTTTTAATAAAAGTAGGTCTCTGCAAAGATATTCATTAAAACTCAGTGGGCTGTTCCCACTGTCGCCATAGCATCGCGCATCTCGTCGCTCTCAGAAAATACAAAAACGGGTAAAGAGGAGGCGCTGAGAGGGGGGATGTAGTGTGGGGAAGGATGATTGACATCCATCAAACTCTGAGCTAAGCAAGCTAACGGGAGCTTGAGCCTATCTAGCAGGTATTATGTTGCCAATCTCTAAAAGGGTTTGCAGCTGATCAATTATCATCCAATTTTACTTAGTTTTGTCACAGTGTTATGACCATATGGTGGCTGAGTTTTGGCAGCCATACTTAAATGTAATTCACACAGTAAAGGCCAAATATGGACCAAAAACAACAACAAGAAAAAAAAATACACATAGGCCATTTTGGGGCAAAACATCATTGACTGGAAGGAATGACTAGACTTTACTGGAATGAAACTTTGTATTTGAAAGTTTGCCTTGAATATCTGGTGACCCTGTTAACTTTTACCTCTTTTTTACAGATGTTGACATTCGGTCCATTTAGTTTCTTTCATTCAGTACATCAAAGCTAATAGTACTATCTTCCTAGGGATAGATCAGATGTGTTTTCCATCTCCCGAAACTAATGAAAATCAACTCTGGATCTCTTCCAAACTTGGAAGAGAAAAATGATTAAGTGTCTTCTTTATTGGTGCTGCTTTGTTGTAAATATGGAGAAATTACATTTTTGTTTCTTATAAACTTAATTTCATCAAGTCTCAAAGTTTGTTTGTGCACTTTTATTGTTTTGTTGCTGATTGTTTTTGGAGCTTCAGTTTCATACAGTATAAACACAGTTACTGGACCATTTTAAAGGTCTGGTCTTGGTCTAACACAATCATTTGTTTTCTTCCAGCTTCATGTAAATGTGCTGACACACACGTTTCTACCCCACCACCGTATATATATTGAGCACATACACATACATTTACACATACAGCAGATGCAGTGTTATGTAGGGTGTCATTATAAAAATATGTTTTCTGATGCTCAACGTGTGTAATTATGTTTGGGTGCAGGGAAGAGATGTGTTGGACTGAATTCTCAAAGTAGATCAGAGGCACATGTGCACTCACTCACTCACTCACTCACACGCACAGCGCTGTGAGCCACTTTTCTCTCTTATCCCCAGACTGCGCTCTTGAAATTGCAGATCTGATATTGAATATTGATAGATCCCCCACAGCCCCCCTTTGCTTGTTTATAGCTCCGTTCTAATGAGATCACTTTGATTTTGTTTCGTTTCTAATGAGATCTCTGAACAACGAAGGGGCAATAAAGGCTAATTATTTCAGTATTGATTAATTAATACATGCTATTTTTATATCTTTAAGACAAATTGTGTTTTACTAGTTTCACCCATTGCTGGAGGTTGTTTTTCAGTAAAGGCTACACATGGAAAAAGAGGCTTTGTATTTCATTTCCTAGTTGATGTAAGTCTTGCCTGAAGAGGCATAAGCTTGATCAAAAATGCTATTTATGTTTATTAAGATGGAGGGAGGAAGGTAGATGGAGTCACAGGGTGCAAGTTCATGAGAGTGCAAAATAAGGATTTCTATTGTTGACCTTCAAGTAGCATGAAATAATTCAGCCATTTTTTAATGGTCATGCTAGTGTCAGATTGATAAAATGAGACCCTGCTAAGGCTTGAAGTCAGAAGATGGGCTCTAAATGTCTGATAAGCATCAGAAATGGGGCCAAAAAACTGTGTCGAAGCTCAGAGCTCACAGTTACTTTGCTACGTTTTGAGCTCATCGCTGACTCACTGCTGAGTGATCAGAAGAAATTGGATTCTCAAATTTAAAGCAAACTCTTTGTTTTGACTTCAAGATGAGAGTCTATTTAAATACAGTAACAAGGTTTTCATAATTTTTATTGTGTTCATTAGAATTGAGCTCCAGTTGCCATGAAAGATATTGGCAACAAAGTTTTCATCATGGAAGACAGCACTTTCACAGCAGGTATAGCATATTCCTTAATGCAAATGCATCCACACTTCTTAGATGAGATTAGAATGTGGTTTCAGCCATTTGCAATTACATTTAGCACTAACCGCTAAACTTAGCTAGATTTGACCATGTCATTTGAGAAAACAAAGCTCATTTTATCATTCTATTCAATTATCTGATACAGTTGGCTGTTATTTAATAGCAGTACAGTGTCCGTCAATCAGGCTCAATCAAAGATAAAAATGCTGTCCATCATGGCCATCTGCACATTTCGAACAGTGATACTTACAGTGTGGCTGAAGAGACTGATGGCAGTTATATGCTGGAGCTCTTTGACTGTTTTCTGCTCCATTTCCTTCCACTGCGTTCACTAGATTCTTTTCCCCTTTAAAAATCCTATAAACATGTCCCTTATTCCATTTCTAAGATTTCCTGAAAATGTCATCAAAACTTTGTTCCAACGCAAGATTCTGCTGTTATTGCTGCCAATGTGCTGCTACGCCTTAGCAAGGATTCCTTGTAGGGCTTCAAGCATAGTTACAGACTGGTGATGTCATAGGGGCAAAGATTTTTACAGTTTTCACAGTTTCTAACCTGACACTAAAGATAAACAATCACCAGGCAAATAAATAAATAAAGTCTGCATTAAGTAATTTCATGAATAAGGCAATGGCATTGTCCCATTTCAAATATTTCACAACAAATTAAAATGGCTGTGTGTCAAAGCATATGTCTAATTAGTGTGTTTATGCACGCGGATGTGTGTGTGTGCGGTGCTCGGGGCTAACAGAAAAAGCTAATGTAGTGGAAAATGTGTCTGAGCTGGGCCATGAAATAATGATGAGCCTCTGTGACTTAATCATGTTGACACATGGAGCTTTCTATTCATCTACCCCTCACTCTCTCGCTCAATCATTCAGAAGAGTACTCTCTCTCCCTCTCACTGTTCCTTTCAGTCTTCCTTCCTTCACTCGTCTGATAAACTGTGACAGCGTCTGGCTCTTTCAATTCCCGCTGAGCACTTAATTAGTTTTATTCTGTTAATAATAATACCAAAGCAGCTTCTGAAGGCTGTTTTATAACAATAAAATTTAAACTTTATTGAAGTGATTAAAGGTGTAGTTTGAGAGCATTTAATATGGCGTGTGATAAATTTAAAAATTAGACTATCAAACGGGTTTATAAAATATTTTTATTAATTTGTATTGAGTGTAGGTGGCATCAGTGTAGGAGTTTCACAGAAAGAAATGCATGCAGATATGTTATGGATACAAAGTTAATCTAAAAAGTTTAATTAAGGGCAGAGATGCTACTCCTCTAAAGTCTTTGTTTTTTAAAAAAAATCAGTATGAACTGATATTTCTTTCAAGATTTGTGCCTTTCTTGTTTGCTGCTTCTACACAAGAGGGTCTTGGCATTCCACGCAAACTCAGGGACCTTATTAAAGCCCCCTTGCTGAACTGTACCAACTAAATCAGCAGCTACATCCATTACCTTCATTTTATTCTCCCTCGGTGAAAATGTCAGTATCTGAGTGTGTGGGATACCACGTGTGAGCCAGCACACTGCAGCAACATTTCTGGTCATTGTGCTTTAATATGAAGAATTTAGACCCTCCCTATTATAACTGGGGATTGCTCTGGTGAGCAGAGAGACAATAATTGGATGGTTTTCGATCCCCACCGTAGTGGAACACATGCCTGCATTCATCCAGGTCGTAGTTCACCTCCATGAACCGGTATGTCACACACCTGGATGCTGACATTTTCACCCATGTGTGTGTCTGTCAGCTTTTATAACATGATGCAGTTGAAACGATTTTGTTATCGGATTTTATTTTCTGACGTCTGAAGATGCTTGTTTGTGTAAAGCTGAAGTCAATCTCACTCTGCTGAACAACCTTCATCCTGTGCATATTGACAAATCAAATTCTTTTTCCTCTCTTTTTAGGTGGCTGTACTTTTGAGGAGTCATATAGCAGCTGTGGTTACAGCGTGTCTCTAGGAACGAATGGATTTACCTGGGAACAAGTCAACTCCTGGGAAAAACCCACCATTGATCCCGCCCTTCCAACAGGTAGGCTTCTACGGAGAAATAGCATCTTGGTCAGGGAATTGGAAAATGTGATTCTTAAACAGTTAGAGCTAGGCAAAACACCAAGTCAGAAAGTGGCGTTGAGTTGGGGGGAAAATAATGATAGAATTGAGAAATAGTTATATAATCAAGAAGTAGACAAAGCTATGTAAAGTACAATTAATTGATAGCAAAAAACTGGTTCCTGCCAGTCTGAGGCCCCCATAGAAAGTGCTGTACTCATGCAATCTAGTTTTGTTGGACAGAGTTAGGGCCTTTCTATTTAGTTTACTAATTCATGTACTAGTATACCATAAAACTTCAACATTAGATGACATATTTTGGGTGAATGAGAGTATGACTCTGACAATGTGCAGAAGAAGGCCGCAGTGAATCTTAGGGATGTCACGATTATAGATTTTATTAGGTACGATTATTGTTTGAGAAATAATCACGATTTTATGATTATCACAATTATTATGTTTTAATTTCACAACTCTGGAAATATATTGTATAACATGAATATATATATAAAATAATAACATGAAAAATCCTTTTCTGTTAAGTTTTATTTTTGTGTTGAACAGAATATGGCAACAAAATAAACAAAACTACAATTCCCACTGGAATGGGCTTTATGCACAACTCAACTACTTCCTGAACTTAAGCCAGCTGCTTTGCGTCCTGCCTTTCATTACTGGACGAATTGATTAATCCAGGTGTGTCTGGCCATTTACTGAGATCAGACACACCTGGACTAATCAGCTTATCCAATAATGACAGACAGGACACAAAGCAGCTGGCTTAAGTTCAGGAAGTAGTGGAGTTGTGCATAAAGCCCACTGAGTAAAAATCTCCTCTACTCTGGTAACAATAAAAAAAGCTACAATATTATCTGAATAAATATGTGAATATGAATTGATAAAAATAAATTTGAGCTTTAGGATTTCACGGATGAAACTATATTTATTAAATGACGATATTTAGGAAGCTTTACGATTATTCATTGTAGCTACAGTTTCTGTGTTGAAGCACAGAGGTGGGAGTGTGGTGATGTGGAGCTCTGAGAGTTCAAGTGGTGTTGCTTTGCATAAGATCATATTTGACAAAGATGATTACCAGTATACAGAGGTTTGCCAAGAGGGAATAATTTAATAATTGCCACAACTCTATAGTCCTGGATAAATACAAGTGTGTTCATTTATTTAAACTAAGTGGAAAACTTATACTGACAAAAGCAAAATAAAGCCATCAACTAGAGGATGAAGATACCATCTCTGATATATCTTCAGAAATGTGTGCAGCACTGATACCTCCATTCAAGTTCATCTTCCAAACCATAGATACAGTAACCTTGTTTGGGTGAACAATGCACAGCTGGATGTTTTGTGTAAATCCAAACAGCAAAGACTATTGCTTTATAGACAAATAATACTAAATTATTATTATTATTATTTGTAATGATCAGAAGAACCTACTTTTGATGTAAAGTATAGGTCCAGTCAAGCTACTCATGTTGCATTCTTCCTATATTTGTCATTTTTGTTATTCTAAACCTTTTTATCAGTGAAATGGATGAAAAATACTTTGTTCTGAAGAACTTTGACAAGTCACCCGTAGACCCTTTAATAATAAACCACTCTGGTTTAACAGCACTGACTTTTTGATATGTTAACTTCAGCATAAATTCAAAAGGCAGAAACATTTTTCTTTTTTCTTTCTTTCATAGTCTGGGTTGCCTTCCAGGGAGTCTTTACTCAGTAATCTTCACTGGCAAGAAATCATTAACCGAATAGATCTATGTGACAAGGATGGCTGTTATTTATCCACTCCTTTGCCACATATCACAAAAAATAGTAGATATTTGCTATTTTCTTTAAGGTAATAGTTCTGACTCTCAGTTTGGACATCTGCTGTGGCAAAAGGGCACAAACACCCACATTTTTTAATAAATAGATTGAAATCAAAGTAGCTGAAATTCCCTTATCTCTGCATTAGGAGAAAGTGTTGTTGGCTTTTTCTTTATATCCCTGCTTCCATCTGTCTGAGTTGGCAGGCTCGATAGCGTGACGTGACCCCAGCTAGGTCCCTCTCCACTTGTCAAACGCCACACAGCAATCAGACGCCCGTCTATCCATCTCATTCCCTCTCACTGTTCTGCCCTTTTGCTCTCTATATCTCGCCCACAGTTTCACTTTCTAACTCATGCTTATCCCACACAGTCTCACATGCACTTTGTGTCTTATATTTTTCGCCTGACTGTATGCCTATAGCTTGAGTCACCACCTTCTTTTCTCTCAAATTGATCAACTTGACTGTTTAACAGACAGTTTTACCAAAGCAGCATTAAGATGCAGGGATTTGGAGACTACTCTAAGGGCAGAGAGGGCATTTATCCATCCTCTTTCAAACTACATGCATTTGCAAACAAGTTAATATCAGGCACATTTTTAGATTAGAGAATATGCTGCAGGCAGGATATGAACTTATGGTTGAGTTGTTTGCTGCCAGTGGTCTTAAAAAAATCAGGTTATTAAGAATCTTTGCAAAGTTACTGTGGGCAGATTCTTGTGTCTAGCCATGTGTTGGCACATGTTCAGACAGGTTAGCTTCTGTGATACCCTTTGCTAAAGGTGATGTGTCCTCCTAGGCTCCTACCAGCTACAGTATTTGATGTTATTTGCCAGCATTTTTTCTGACAGCTTTGTTCATTTTTTAACTTGGATAAAATGTAAACAGACTAACTTCTCAGCCATTCAGATGTTAGTCTTAACATAGAGGTACGGTATGTACAAGAAAGGTAAAAAAAAGATATTGACAGTAAGTAGATAAAAAATGTAAAATGTCAGTTCATTAGCCACAGACTCTGGTCACTGTGTTGCCTTAGTTCTCTTGGACCTAACAGCAGCCTTCGACACTGTGGAAGATCCTCTTGTCTTGCCTGGAGAACTGGGTGGGCGTTCAGGGTGGTGCACTACAGTGTTTCAGGTCCTACCTCCAAGTCCTGCTTCTGTGTCCATTTTGGAGCTGCTGACTCTAGCGCAGCACCTCTCACATGTGGAGTGCCTCAAGGCTCTATACTCGGCCAACTTCTTTTCTGCTCTCTGTACCTGCTCCCACTTGGATCAATTCTTCAAAAGCATGATGTAGCATTTCATTTTACGCTGATGACAGTCAAATTTACTTGCCACTGAGACAGGAGAATGGGTTCTCTGCAAACCAACTTTTAAATTGCATTGCGGAAATGAAAGCATGGATGTCAAATAATTTTCTACTTTTAAATGATAAAAAGACTGAGGTCATGATGTTTGGCCCTAGTGATGCCTTCAAAGTCTCTGTAGATCTTGGTCCTTTGACCCAGTATGTGCGACAGACAGCTACAAACCTGGGAGTAAAACTGAAACATTGACCTGAAACTTGATGCTCAGATTATATCTGTGGTCAAGTCCAGTTTTTATCATTTGAGACAGCTATCCAAGGTCAAGCCATTTCTCCCCAGACATCACCTTGATATTTTAATCCATGCTTTTATCACCACTCATTTAGATTATTGTAATGCACTTTACACTGGGATGAGTCAGACGTTGCTCTCCCTTCTGCAGCTGGTACAGAATGCTGCTGCTCGGCTTTTAACTGGGACCAAACAATGAGAGCACATCACTCCGTTTTTAGCCTCACTCCACTGGCTTCTGTTTTTTTTTCTTTTATCTATTTTATTCTCTTTTAATTTTTTTTATACATGTTTAATTGTGTGTACAGCACTTTGGCCAACGGTGTTGATTTTAAAGTGCTCTACAAATAAAGTTGAGTTGATTTGAGTTCAAACACAAAATAGTAAGACAAAAGTATTAAACAACTGACATGAAACACCGAACAGTGAGGATATAAAAAAAAACACTCAGAAAGAAACAGAATGGTATCACAGACTTGCAATGTCACAGACTAGATGTCCATTAACATATGAAGGGAGCACAGATGTAACACCATTAACACTGCGACAGGAACTATCCACAAGTTTCAAGGGAATTAAACATATAAAAACAAAACATTTCAAAAATGCTCAAAATTGTGCAATGAATTTGTCTAAAGAGTTACACATATGCAAAAACCACTGATGCTTGTCTGTCTCTCAATCAGTCTGGCTGCCTGTAGCAGGATGAATATTTCCCTGTTTTATAATCTATTACTTAATGATCCAGTGCAGCTAAAAGTCTTTATCCAGGTACATAAATACTGTGCAGGGGTATCCTTTTCTATATTTTAATTTTCTCTATTTTATCATATTGTTTCCAACTTCTCGTCTCCCTCATGAATTAACTCAAAGTCACTCCAATTAAAGCTCTCATACATCATCACCTTCTAATTCTTCTCCCATCGTTGATGTGTCAGTGATGCTGGAGATCTGTCAGCTGCAGCCTCCACTCACCACATCAAGATCTTACCCTGATGATCAGACACAATCGAACAGGCTCGAACGGCATTCAGCCTCACTGTCAGCGTGCATGCTGCCTGTCAGTTATCTGTCTCATCTGTCGGTGGTGGGAGGTGGTTGTCAAGGGTGATAGCCATCACACCCTGTGAGCTCTCCTCATCATAGACAAGTGATCAACTGCACGCTGCCCAGACAGCCATGAATCTGATAAGGCTGGACAAGAACAAATTGTCTGTCAATCTCTTTGTCTGTTGCCGTTAGTCTTCTTTTTTTTTCACTTTGCTAAGTCTTTTAATGCTCAAGCTAGACTGCAGACTGCTATATTTAAGTATCAGTATAACAATATAACTGTCAAAAGACTTCCTTTCTCAGATACTTGTTACAGTTTGCATTACACATTTCACTTATTGATAATATTTTGTATATATATGTGCATTCATCTGGATTCGTTTATTTCACGGACACATGTCTAAATTGACATTTTCTGTTTCATTATAGAGATTTCATTCCTCTTCAACCAGGAAGTGAAGTTTAAAATGACTGCAAATGAAAAATCTGCATTTTTTAATAGCTGCGAGTTATCATTGAATGTGCCTGAGTAATTGTGGGTAATTAATTCATCAGCAGAAAACATTGTTTGTTTTTTAAATACAGAACCCAGACAGTGTCACAAAGAGAAACTGCTGTCTATCTGGTGATTCATGTGGTCACACAGAGAGGCAGACTTCACAATGAGCTCATTCCCTTAAAGCTCTTTAGATTTTACTGTATATCATGTTATCATATGTGTGGCGCCGTAGAACAGTAATTGAGCATTGGCAACATTTAAGCCTGTGATATAATCACAAACAAACTGAAGCCAAACGTAAAGGACAGACTCCAGTTTGAGAATGAAATACTATCTGAATGAATATTTCAAAATGACTAAATTGGAAGTTTGAATGAATTTCTCATCAGTGCCTTTTGTTTTTAGGCTCAGTGGCACCTCACAGCTGTTGGATCTCAGATTTTATGTTTGAGTGTAGAAACAGCTTGTATATGCATGCAGGAGAAAATAAGCTTCTTTCCTTTGTCGCTTAGCCCCCATTATATGCACAGTCATCGTATAATCCTGTTTCTCGCTTCACCTCAGTAATATCGATGTGGTTGATATAATTGTCATGGAGCGTAACCCACACTTGACAGCTTGTACTTCTGACGAGATTGGATTGGCACCACAGCCCTCTTCATCTCTCTCACTCACTCTCTCCTGCTCCATTTAGACATCGTTGCCATGTAGTTCATAGTCCTGACGGCTCATAGATCTCAGGGTTAACCATGATGAGATTGGAATCGGCGCTTTAACTTCTTTCATCATCTCTGTATTGACACGGTAATGTTATAATCCACACATCCAGACAACTCAGAGGCGAGACAAGATTGGACCAGTATCAGTGGTAATCTGTTTCTGATCCACTACATGATCATCCTAAACCAGTGGCTCAGGAAACCAATGAAATACAGTTTTTATATGTCATACTCTCATTTTTCAAACAAACTATCCACTTGTTACACATGCTATTTTTAGGCAGTCTTTATGCTAACAAGAAAACTTGACTCGTGAAAACATAAGGATTTTTCAAATGATCATATTTAATTTAAATATGACCCATCCAGATACGTTGAACAAAGCAAACGATGGGTTGCATTGGCTTTAAACGGAAAGCGCCTGCATGAGCCCAGCATACTTACAGTATGCTGATAATCTGACACTTTGTTTATGGCTGCTTCATTTCACTTTCCAGACACAAGGAACATCACAACTGCTGCTTGTTGCCAGTTTGGTCAGTAGTAAACTGTGAAAAGTCATCCCTCAGTGTTCACTTATCACCCAGTAACATGGACTGCATGAAGAAGTTGGAGGGGGGAGGGAAAACGATGCCCGACTTCCAAGAGTGGAGTTCAAATCTAGCAGCAACATTCCCATTAGGTGTAGAGCTGTGTAGAGACAGTACAGGGACGTGTCCTTTACACTGTCCAGCAAGTCCGGAGTTATTCCTACTATTTTTTGGCATGTTGGTGATGGATTCTCCAAATGTCATACCAGCTTAAACTGCACTATATCCAAAAGTGACAGTTTTAGGGTACCCTGTGACAGTTTGTCATTATGTGATTATCTGGAAGAAAAATCTGGTATGATCATCAGGCAGGCAGCATATTTGTGGAAAAAACACAGAACTTTGGTTTTGTAAACACGTTTAATGTGTTTCCTGTGAGTCTGATGTGATATAAATGTATCTACTTGTTTGACCGTTTTTTTAACTTCATTGGGATGAGTAATATATATAGAATGAGGTGTGGAAACATCAAATTATTTCCCTCCAGACGGTCACCTGTTTTATTTCTGGTTACAATTGACTGCTAAACTTGAACGACCAAACACAAATTGCTCCGTTCATTGCAGTTCACTTCCTGCATGAAAACTTCAAAGATAGACGAGCTCCAGTGTCTAATTTCCATCCTTGTCCAAGCTGAGCAAACCTTAACATGACCATGAAAAGCAAGCTTCTTCGGTTCTTTCACACTCAGAGCTGTCATGTTTTCTGTAAGACTTCTACCTCAGGGGGAGCAGGACCAACTCATATAGGCAGCAAACATCAAAGCCAGTCAATATTTTCAGCTCAATTTGACAACAATGTGAGCAATAATCAAAGAGTGAAGTGGGATGAAGGTGTGAAGAAGTACAACTAAACAGAGAGTGTAATGAAAAATGCAAACATGGTCGCTATAATCGTCTGTGAAAAACCCTGTGAAGGCAAATTACCACACTGTTTGATACAGATATAAAAATCAAAAACTATCCACAATACTCCAAGAGAGCTATACTAAATTTGTAAGAGGAACTAGAATGTAAACAAAACTTCAAAGATGTTACAGAAAGATGCTAACTGGGAAGAAAAAGACAAAATGGAGTGACTTTTGAGAACTGAGACAGAGAAAACAGCTGACAGACGGCACAAAAGAAGCAAAACATCAACTCATAGGAGAGTATAAAGATTGACTTTAAAGAAAGATACACAAAAGAGTGACAAGGGCACAGTCAGGAATTGAGAACAAGACAGAAACTGAAAAACAAAACAATATAAGTAAGAAGGAAACAAACTCCCTGAATGACACAAAGAGTGGAGTTTTTCTTAACACTAGAACCGCCAGGATTCGAATACTCCAGCTCCTCTTAGTGCAGTATTCAGTGATGCAATGATGTGGTGTAGCATTTCATTTTCATTCATTTATTCAAGTTACAGTAAGTAAGGAAAGTAACAAAGTAGTCAAATATTTAAATATTTACAGTAATAAAATGACAGATTTTTATATTTCATTCTCTCTCATTCACGCGCTGCACACACACATACAAACATAACTTTTCGAAGTTGTCTAAAAAACGGATTTAATAGTAGGACTATTAAAACTAGAACAAATCATTTATATAACTTAATAATAGCTGAATATCGACTATATACACACGCTGACACTGGC
>JBBDHI010000003.1:7256972-7268442 GCA_037177115.1 Craterocephalus stercusmuscarum
CAAGATTACATCATCCTAATGTAACTTCATACATATATTGTATACTTAACATTTAAACCAAGTCTTCATAACATTTTGCACATTTGAACGATGAGTTATATGTAGCAGTTTAGTTGCTTTTGCAATTCGGCTCAGCTGTGTCTTAAAATCACTTGTTTCCATTTTACTATATAGACACAGGTCTGAAGACTTTCACCTTATATGTGAAATATACCACACAATGTCACGCTGTAGGCACCGGGAAGTTTGGTAACTGAAGCAGTACCATTAATTCACACGCTCCAAATGAATGCTAACTATCAGTAGTTGATTCCATGCTGAGAGGTGTGATTAAAATCCACTGAAAGACATCTGCTACCAGTCGATTTAATCCAATTTATTCAGCCGCGGGGTGTCGCTTTGTCTGCTGATTCTTTCGTGATCGTTCCCTGCGAGCTGTGTGTCTGTGCGTTCCACTTTTTCTGCTTATTATAGCTACATCTGACAGTAGCTATACATTTGTAATTTTTCTTCTCAGACAAGAGGAAGTATTACTGAACGTGTGTGGGCAATGAGCCAGTTTAATGAGTCTTAAAGCTGTCATGATTAAGAGGGTGATAACATGATGATGCTGTCGAGGTGCTCCAGTAATGAAGATTAGGATGCTTCGATTCTCTTTTTATTAATGAGGTGACTCTTAGAAAGTCCTGAGAAAAGGGGTGATGCAGAATCCGTATGTATGTGAGTTTTTCTGTGCTGTATGTGTTATTTATGCTAAAGGTCAGGACTGTACAGCCTCACACATGTGAAATCCAAGTTATAGTCAAGGAGGTAAAAAAAAACCTCCATGAAGGTTTTCATCTCATCTTGTTTGGCTCCAAGGGTCATCTTTATGAGAGAACTCGTGTTACTGTGTGTGTGTATGTGTGTGTGTTTTTTAGGCAGAGGTTAGGCTGTTATTGCTCTGGAGTGGGGATGCAGTTAAAAAGTGCAGCCTCTGCAACATATCAACAGTCACACAGCTAATGCTGAAGATAGTGTGAATGCCTCAGGTATGCGTGTGTGTGTGTGCATATGTGTTAGAGTGAAGTTGGTTTGGATTTCTAGAATTAATTTTGCTCCCACCCTTTGGCCTGTGAATTTCCAGTAATAAGTTATCTCCCACAAATTTTTTGCAAGTCAACAACTACACACACATACACAACCCACCCAGTATGATATCAGACATGCAAACACATGCAGGTACAGCCTGCAACCCAATGTTGTCCTTACTGTGCTTCTCCCAGAGGGGTGCTTGAAGTTTTCTTTAATTATTTCTTCTACTTCTACTTCTTTTTTTTTTCCTGACGCTGACTCGTCTGTTATTTGTCTGTTTTATGTTTTTGCCTTTTGGGTCTTTGTGTAAAACAGCAACATTAATCAAAAACAGAGAAAATAAGTACGAGTGTCTCTAAAAAGACCCACAAAGCTCCTTTAACAGCATAAAGGGACTGGGAAGAGTTATTAAGTCACACACACACACACACAAAAAAAAAGAGACCAGACTGAGCAGCACCTGCTGTTTTTTTTTTTTTCTTTTTTTGTCTTGTCCAGCATTATTGCAAGCAGAATGATTGTCTGGCTGCTGTTTGGTACCAACAATATAGGCCTGTAGAGTTTGAAAGTGTGGAATGCTAAACTTAGTTTTACAGTTGGGCCACATGCTATCCCTCTTAGTTATTCTCTGCTGTCACCAACAGGTATGGCAGAAAAGTTCTCGGGGTGAATTCACACACAGGATTCTCATTTTAAATACAGCTACGTCTCATGTCGCTGAACTGAATTTTGGGTTTGTTGCTTTGCTAGCTTAACAGTTTAGCCTTTTACTGACTGTCTGATTTTGTGATTGTTACTACAGTTCCAAGCATCTGCTCCATCCATAATCGAGCATTAATAGATCCAGCCTTATTGCCACAGAGCAAAAGCACATCGTTTGATAGAAGGGAGAGATGAAGGAAAGACGAAGGAGAGCCAATGACAGGGAAGACAAAAAAGAGAAATGACCACAAGAAAATGAGAAATAAAACAGAAAATTGAAAAGGAATAAGACAATAAGAAATGAAACAAGCGAACATATAAGAGGTAGTTGAGGAGAAGAAGAAGGCAGAAAGATTGATTTTTTTCCCTCCTCTTCCTCTCACCGGAATGGCTCCCTAAAGTCTTTGGATTAATGGCCCCATTTCTGCTGCTCGTTCATCAGATTCAGGAAAACATCCCAAAACACAAAGCCTCGCTCGACTCTTGCCTGAACTAGATATCTACCTGCCAAAACATCCAATAGGTGCTTAAGTACTTTCAAAGACAGGGAAAACAGCTTTATCTCTACATCAGGTAAAACCATTAGGGTGTTTGCACTGTTCATTGGCACATATGTTCGCTAGCTAACAGACAGAAGATGATCACATGAGTTTAGCCTGGTATTGTAGAAAAGTTGAAGGAAGGTTGATCCCTGCGTCATAAGGCTTTGGTTTAGTTATGATAGTATCAGACAATGCTGGACATGCTGTGGGACTCAGCTCCTATTTTCATCTACAAAATGAGATGTTGGTGAAGTGTTGAGGTTTTACAACTGCACATGTAGGAATTCTGTTCAAAAGATTTTTTTTTATTGGGTGTCTTCTTTGTAAGAATATTGTTGTAGTTTTGATCAAGCATTGATTATGTTTAGGTAAAAGAATGAATCTTTAAGGTTCAGAAAAAGTCTGGTTGGGCAGCCTGATGCTCCCTGGAAACCTCCAGAACCAGCTTTTTGTTCAGTTTTGAACAAAGAAGAAATGTAATCTTTGGCTGACTGTAAACCCTGGTGGCCTTTTTTAGTCCCCGTCGGCTTAGTAATATCAAAGACTGCTCATCTGGTCTGCCATGCGGAGGGGGAGTTCATATCTGGCTGCAGCACGCCTCACCGTTTGGCCTGGTCACATCGTACGCCAGCTGTGCCATCCACACTGCCCTTTCACAGCATGTGATAGCTAACATGCCAACCTTTGACCAGTCCTGATTAATGAGGCTACAAGCCACGCTCACTGCTGAGACTGTATCCCCATGGATGCTTACAATTGTTCCATGTATTAATGTTTCCCCCTTCTGTCTGTTGGCACATTTTCTCCATCCACTGGTTACTCCAAAGACCCCTATCCTCATCCAGCTCGTCCATACATAAAATTGGCCGTAAAGTTTTTTTCCACACTTTTTTTTTATCGTTTATTTGTTCACGCTTTAGACAGTTTTTTTCTTGTTTTTATCAGTCACTGATAAACGGGGGGGTTTCAGAGGGTCTCCAGTAGATTGGAGGAAGAGATTGAAATGAATGGAGATGGAAGAATTAAGGAGTGGGTGTGTGGTTGCGGTGAAAGAGGCAGGGAGGTGGGGAAGAAAGTAAATCAGATGGATGATGGAGCAAATCTGGCATTTGTCATGACCAAGGTCAGCCTGAGAGACACCGTCATCAACTTAACGATGTAAACAAAGTTATAATTCAGTTCCTCTCCTGCTCTCTTCCTCCCAGTCCATCTCTCTCAGCATCTCTCCACATTACTCTCCATTCCTCTACAGCTTTCTTCATTCTATTGCCTTCTTCTTGTAGCATTAAACAAACACTGTAAAACTTTTAAAGCTGTTTAATTTCATAGAAAAAGGAAATGTGTTTTTTCAAACTGCTGAGTCGGATAAATTTTAAATCGATAGATGAGAGTACTGTTAAATGTAGTTGTTGTATTTTTTGTTTTCTTTGTGCTTGTGTTTTTTATTCATTCTCCCGCCTTTCTTTTCCGAGCAGAAGTGAGCAATCTGTTTTAAGGGGTTCATTGTACTAATAGCTGGATTAACTGAAAGATTAGTTTCTTCACATTCAGCTGAAAGGGTGCAGGATTAAAGTCTTCCAACATAAGAGTTTTATTCTCATGACCAGGCCACTGATTTTCAATGTGGTACCATCAAATTAATAAAAGTGCTCGATTTTTTTAGCACCATACTTAAAGATTTCTTGTTTATTACAGCTGTTGATGTTAAAATTAGACTTTTCAATCAAATCAGCATGGAGTCTTTTAAAGGATTTTGAGCCATAAAGCTAATAATAACACTCTCTCCTCTGATTGGTTCTGATCAACAGTTGTAAACTATTGGTCGGAAATTGTGATCAGCGCACATTTGACATGCAGTACAACGAAGAGCGATTCAAACAAGAATCAAAGAAGCTAGAATGAATAAATAATTACAGAACATATTGAACACCGCCAACGCCAACACATTGGTAAAGAATTAGGAAGAAATATGAGCTTATTTAAGTATGAGCTTATCCCGGACTAATTCAAGAGGTTTTCAAGTGACTGAGGCAAAGGAGAAAAAGAGGTTGGATGAGCGCTGAGAGCACTTCCACCTTTGCGGCGCCAGTAAATCAAGACTACATGGCTCGAGAAAAAGTGAAAACACTGCGTCATTTGTGGTGAAGCATCAGGCTCAGAGTAAACTGACAATTTGAATCAGGTGTGTTGGATCATGGAGACCTCTAAACCCTGCAGGATTGGGGACCTTGAGGGCGGGCACTAGACCCCCTGCCCTGGATCTTTACAGCTGCTTCTGCACAGATAAATATGCCATATAGTGTACAAAAGCCAAAGAGATGCTGCTTTTCACAAAAATCTACTTATTATCGACATATTAATAAAATGTGGGCAGCAACTGAAGGACCGCAACTATTTGTAAATTGTATAAATGACACTCAATGGGAATCTTTTGACTGATATGACAGACATCTGTGCATTCATGTTTATATTCCATGTTTGGTATCCTACCTGTGCCTCAGTAGTTTGCTCATCATACTCAGTGGTGTGTTGAGTTATTTAAAACATTTGATGGACTTCTTTTTATTCAGCTCACTTCTTAAATTCAGCACAGATCCTGTTTAATTCTTCTACTTTAAATGACATTTGAAGAAGATTCTGCCACAAGTGATTTGACGTGTTTCTTTTGACTCTGACAACATAGTGTCAATCGTGTTCCAAAGGGTTTTTCAGCTCCTGATCACATTGTTTTCCTTCCTTTTGTCATTCCCTTCTCCTGAATGTGATAAAAAGATCTTTGAAAGTCAGACTGTGTTTAAATTAATTTGGGCAATTTGTGGGGGGGGGGGGGATTTTTCCTGATCTATATCAATTCTGATGTTGTGCAGTTATAACTAAGGAAAAAAGATTGTGCTGGTTGAGTAGAATAATCTGTGTTTTTGTCAAAGTGGACTTTGTTTTCCCTACTCATGAACTGAACGACCTGTCAAGCGAACAACCACAGATACTTCCAAAACCTGCTGACTGACCACTCCATCAACGGTGATTGTTGAGTGTTCCTTTCTTTTGCAGACAGCATTTCCCTGCAGGCCTCTGAGGGTAGATGAGATTTAACAAACATGATGGTCATGCTTCATGTCACCTCAGTGATAGGAGCTGTGATACATTGCAGTTGTTGGGAAAACTGATTATTTCATTCACTGAGTGGCTCAGCAGTGAGTGATTATCCCTGTGTAATTGAGGACTTACAGTGTGTTTATTATGGGTGCATCACTTGATCTGCTTAAGAAGACATAATTACAGGTGGGTTCACATTTGCTCACTAGAAGAGTTCACCTCTGAAAAGAAGATATGCCTCAGATTTCGCCTCACTCTTGTGCCCTTAAGAAAATGTTTACTGTGTCTATAATCAATTTCATCATAACATCTGTTAAAGCTTCAATATTATTATATTTACACTATTCATTGAAATCAAACAAATTAACTTGTTCAAGACCACTTCTTCCATTGCACTTAAAGAAATTCCATTAAATGTTTGTGAAATAGCTTGAAGCAGACACATGGTGAAATGCATTGTTTTCTCTTAAATGTGAATCAAATCTGTTACTGCAAATTAGCTTTATGAAGGCATGCTACCTGCTGTGCTAAATTGTGGTACTGTATGTTCCTTATATCACTTCCGTCTAAACCTTTATTGACTAACAATTGTAAGCATGTCGCTGACTTTATCCATCAATGGATTAGTACTTAATACGCTTTGCTCTTTTAAGTACATTCTTTAAACTATAAATCACTCTGGGGTGTCTAGAGCTAGCATCTGAACTCACAAATACATACAGAACATCTTTACTGTAGACAAGCTGAAAACTAGTAAAAAAACACTCATTTGCAGAGTTATAAACACCCATTTTTTTAAGCACGGGAGCGCATTGTAACTTTGTTCTTTTGCAAGATGCACCGGTTTTAGGCTCTTTTATTATTCAGATTTGTTTTCCCTTTTTTCTATCTAAAAGTATGCAGCAGTTCTAAAAATCTGTCCTGGGTCACAAAAACAAGGACTTGTGCAGCAGATGGTAAAGCACCCTGCAGAGCTCTGATCTGAACCTCAGTGACTCAGTCTGGGATTAAATGAGTAGACAGAAGACACTGAGGCAGAGTAAATCCACAAAATAAAAAAAACAAAAAGAAAATTCTTGTCTGAGATTCAGACATGGAGAAGTACAGCGTTGGCACATATGAGATCTCTGATTCTGGCAAATTGGTGGAAATCCAATATTCATGACATTATTTCAGAAGAACCCTAATTGTTCTTTTAACGGCCAGCAAAATGTGCACAGCACTGTGCACATGCACTCACAAACAGAAACATTTATCTCAGATGGCTTATCCAGGATCCCGTCGTCTAATCTTGTCCTACGAGGCTCATCTTACATTTTCAGTAAGTAGCTTGTTAGAAAAATCTCATAATGCGCTCAGCTGCATTCAAACAGTTTTTTGGTTTGAAACAAAACTAAGGTTTCCTTTTAAAATTTGAATTCGATTAATTGTTAAAGGAGTCTTCAGTTTGCTTGTAATTCTCAAAATTAAAACAGTAAATCCAAAAATTGATATTTGGAATGTTAGATAATCATTAAAAACCAAAACATTTGGCCATTGTCAGTATAAGGAGTCAGGGACTTTAAACTTTAGTTAAAGAGTTTCATTCATCTAAATTATTAGCAAAGTTGAAATTATCAGAAATACTATATGAGTATTTTTCCCTCATTTTTCCACTGCAGTCTGTTTTTACTTTAGAATTTGCAGATCTCCCTCATTGTGAATAAAGTTTCCGTTCTCAGTTCAGTTGATTCAGCTTTTCTAATTATGCAGTGACCTGTTTTGTTTGTCATCGTTAGCTGATGGAAACTAATTAGGCAGACTGAAAGATGGGATTCAACAAGCTTGTTAGAGTGCAGTCAGTCATGGTACACAAACCCTGCCATGAGTGTCCACCATATGGCTGCGATGATGCTCTGAGGAAGTGTGTGCGTTTATGAATGCGATTGTGGGCCAGTTTGTGTGTTGCTCTTCTGCATCCCGACATTTTTATTTATGTGTCTCTTTTTTTTTGGTTTTTTTTTCTATGATACATAAGTTGGCTATAATTTAATTTAGTTTGGGATATAATTGAATTAGTTTTGATCTCCATGCAAAATTCAGCAAGAAACAACACTGTACTGTACACAGTCTTTAAATCCTCACAATAAAACTAATTATTTCGGGAATTAAGGGGAAATTGGGAGGTGCAGCACTGAGTTGATGGGTTAGACGGACTAACCTGTAGCTTGAAGTTCAGACATTTAAGCCACCAAAATCTCTTTCTGATCACAGTTTAGTCGCTTGTTTATCCAGATTAAACTGAGCTATGTTATCATTCAATCCGTGGATAAACAGTCTGTCCTCGCAGGGTGCTGCTGATGAGGAACTTATGTTTGTGTCCATCTCTCTTTCAATCAGATCCGGTCCATGGCCCCCAAAATGTCAACGTGGTGGATGTGAGAGCCCGCCAGCTGACAATACAGTGGGAAACTTTTGGGTACGCCGTGACACGCTGCCACAGCTACAATCTAACGGTAAGAGCAACAGTTTTCAAAACTTAAAGTCACATGTAATCATAAGCCCCAAAACACAAGTACACCTATATTTATCTGAACTTTGTTTACAACATTTTTGGGAGGGAAAACATTTAAGCCAGAGGTGAAAGTTAATGATTCAGCCCTGGCTGAGACAGTAGATGACCACAACTCCCTGATCCCTAAAATTAAAAAAAAATTAAAAAATATAGCTCTTGCTTATATCAGCAAAGAGCCAAGAGGAGGAAATGGGACTGGGCCTAAATCTTCACAACAGCAAACAGAATGTGAAATGATAGCTCTGGTTGTTTTGAAGTAAAAACATGTTTCTTTCTTTTTTCCAGGTACAATACCAGTATGTGTTCAACCAGCAGGAGTTTGTAGCTGAAGAGTTGATCCAGACATCGTCTCATTACACTCTGAGGGGACTGAGGCCCTTCGTCACAGTCAGGCTGCGACTGGTTCTGGCCAATCCTGAAGGCAGCAAGGAGAGTGAGGAGATAGTCAAACAGACGGAGGAGGACGGTAAGTGCTATTCAGCAAAAATGAACAGCAGAAAAAAAAATCTCAAAAAGTTGATGTGTTTATACTGTAACTTGTGGAGGGTGTAAAGTTTTTAATCAACTGGTTTTTGGTGAGATTTGGAACAAAGCACAGTCTGGTGTTATCTTGAATGCTGGGCAGCTTGGAGAACAGCCACCAAGAGAGGCTTCTCAGAAACCAGCAGGATGAATGCTAAATTCAGAGGCTTCTCAGTGTTCAGCTCTGACGCCTTCGCACACCGACTGCTCCTGTGACAACATTTGGCTTTCTCCTGAGACATTTTGAGTGCAAGGCTTGAAGTGTGAAGAAGTGCCATTAAAACTTTGGTCTCAAACGAGCTCCCGCAGTTTGGAAATCTGCTTGTTGGATATCTTTCATATGTCATTAAAGTTGTTTTAAGTGGCCCCAGGAGCTCATTAGGAAAGCTTAATATTGCTTAATTCACGTTAGATCACAAACTGCCATGAGGGTTTGAAAGACAAAAGGAAAATGTTTTATATTAACATGAAATTAAGTTGATTGGTTGTCCATATTAGACACAGATGCTGTGCAAATCAAGAGCTCTGTTACGGCTAAGCTACAGAAAAGATGCAAATGACAGCCTTAAATGAGCAAAATGAACTGTTATGGAACAACAGATTTAAACTCACACTGGTTTGAGGCAAAAATATGCACCAAAGATCCCTGGATCATTGCTGCATCTTCAGCAAGAGTATCTAGGCTGCACACTGAGACGCGTTATAAGTGTCTCAAGTTTGACTCCACTCCATCACTTCAGATGAGTTCAAAGCAACCACTTTAAAAACTCCTGGTTGCTATCCAGAGGCCTCAGTGTGACACTGGTTCAGAACAGAGTGTATGCCCTCTCCACAGCTACTAAGAAGTCATTGATGCCGAACATTTCTTTCAACAGCATGCCTGCGATAAACTGGGAAAGCTCAACGCCATTAGAGCAGAGCCTGATAAGCAGGATAAAAGCATCGGTCTAATGATGCCAAATCTCTCATCTCCTTCACAGCCTCCTCGGGGCTCACTGTTCCTCTGCTGATCTCACAACTAATTTCCTCTACATTTAGCTTTTGGGAACACCACATCCAGGCATCTTCAATTCTACCTTTGCTAGCAGAACACACACATGCTGTTCATTGCCTGAGCTCCTTTGAAATAAATAAATAAAAAAACTAACACATCTGGGGAGTAGCGATGGCTTTGGGGGGGGTGGGTAGGAAAACGGCCTTAATTGTTTTATTCTTAATCGTTTTTTATTTAGCCGTCGTTAATCTCCTGGTTGTAATTCAGTAATTAGGGAACAGAACAGCAATTGTTCACACGGAGGCTAATTGCTGTTTTATGGCTTTATGGAACTGGGGCTCCCGCAAATGAAGCAGCTTCTGTGTTTTACATATGCATACACTGGCTCATATAATTTTTCTATTACTTTCTAATCTTGCTGATTACACAGAAATTATCTTTAACCTATGTTTAGGGGCAAAATGAGGGATTTGCAATTAGAAAATCAAATTACTTTACCTCTGCTCAGTCCCTCGTCTTCCCTGCTTTATAACAGTAATCTCTGGATGAGAGGCTTTCAGGGTTTAATCAAGTCCTACTCCATTGTTGCACAGTTGAGCCACATACACACACATATAGTCAGTTCAACCATGTTAAGTCATGGATGCTTTGACTAGCTTGCTGTGAGGCAACACACCTTAATTTTGCAAGTTGATTTTATTAGAAAGTCCTGCTTTGACCCCTACAAGTAAAGATTTCCCATGTTTACTTTGGAAGGTTCTGTTCTTCATTCGGCTGCATTATAAAAAATCAACTGCTTCAAGAAAGACTCATTTAGTGTCAGATCAAGAATTGATGGATGAGTTTCAAGCTTTACTCAAAATATTTGAGGGATATAGTCAGTGGAGGTGAGCTGTGAAATGGCTTCTAAAAAATTGTCTCTGAAAAAGTGTATGAACAATTTGAACCTGTCACACCCAAATACCTGAATCAGCATGCGAGTTTTATAAAGAAACTTAAATATTGTTGATAGCTGTGAGATGCATGATGCTTCAAAAGTAACACTGTGCTATTATATGTTCATACTCATCCATATAGTTTGGTAACTTATTTCTGTGTGTTAGTGTGGGTTGAGTCCAGAGTGTGAAGCAGAACTGAGGAAGCACAGGTGGTGAGGAAAAACTAGAGATTAGATTAATAAAATATGTTGAAAATATGTTTTGTTAAAAAACAAAACTGAATGAACAGCTAAATGTTGCGGATAAATTAAGTTAAACATTTAACAAAGCATTAAATAAATATAAAGATAGACAATAATAATTTCCAACAGTCCCTCAGGTTAGAAAATTCAAGAAAAATGGACCATGGGAAGAGATTTTTTTTTCTCAAATGAAGTTACCAAAATACCCTGCAATTAAAAACACACAGCTGTAACAAATAATGTTTTAGTTGCACTGCAACTCACAAATGAACAGTTCCACAGAACTTTTCAACAACTAACCAAAACAAACCAAACCAAGCACACACACACAAGACTAAAAACGGCATGCTACTTTGTGAAAAAATATATAGTTTTTTCGGAAAATTATTATTGACATTGAAATGATTGACTTTTCAAACACAAGATAAGTTATTATGTTTAAATTAGACACACACAAATCCCAGCCACCAACTGGCACTTTCATTGGTAGCACCATATACTCAGTTGTGTTTTGCACTTGTAAGAAGCGTTACAGACTCTGACCGCTGTGTGTAGACCAGTGTATGATGTCTTTTCTACAGACATCCCAGCACACCAGAATGACAACACTGTGTAACACACTCATTGTACAAAGAGATGCAACACCAGTAGACTGAAACTGACTCGAAATGTCATAATTAAATTAACACTTTCTCACAAAACCTGTGCCATGCTTCTGATTCTCTGTCGCATTAAAGGGGAAGTTCGGTATTTTTCAACCTGTACCTATGTTGTAGCATGCTATACGATCATTTACTCACCCAGAC
>JBBDHI010000003.1:7292033-7308949 GCA_037177115.1 Craterocephalus stercusmuscarum
CTAAGAGTTAAAATGAACATCTTGTGTTAAATACATCTAATGCATACAAAATAAAGCTTTAGCAGAAGGATATATTCATCAGTACAGATTTGACCAAAGGTAAAATCAAAGTGACCATTTCTGTGAGGTGCAGTCCAAAGCATTGTCAGATTTTCCCACTTTGGTATCCCTTAACCCTTCAACGCTGTCATGTATGTTTGACAAAAATCTCAGGAACGGTAATAGATAGCTACTTACTGTATTTGTCTCTGCAAAGTAAACACTTCAAGCTTTCAACCGATAGTCCCGGTATGTCTGTGGGACATTCAAACGCTAAGCTGTGTGTGTTGGAATCGAGGTGTCCAATCACATTATCGAACTTTATCACATGAGTTGAAAGATCCAATTGTAGAGCCTTTTTGCCGTGACATGCTGCGTCAGAGATCATTAGTTGTCAAGATTAGGGATGGGCATAATTAATCGATGATCGATTAATTAGTTTTGTGGGAAACATTAGGGGCATGAAACACCAGTCATGCACTGTTAATGTTGAACACCTTTCCATCAATTTGATAACATTCAGATACATAAGTGATGCTAGATGTGGGTATGTGCACCTCCCAACGCATCAAACCTCCTGTCTGTGACACAGTGCAATGTTTTTTTTAAGTCGCAATTAAAAGTAAAAGATAAAACTAAAAACTCTTACTACAGAGGAGTAAAAGCTTAAGTTGGATTCTGCTGTAGCCATCCTCTTCATTTGGAGGATGGCTACTTCCCATGAGAACGAATTAAATTCCATTTGAGCTGCAAACATCTGCATATAAAAACAAGGCATTAAAATTTTATGTAATTGTAATTATTCTGTGCTTGGCAAGTGTTAAGAATGCTTAAACCAAGTTTTCCTCCTTTGTGTTGAAGTGGCTCCACAAAGTTGATGTGGCGGCCGAAACATTTCTCAGAGTTCTTCATCTTCCTCCTGTTGCTGAAGAGGATTTAGGGATATCTAAACTGTATGTTTGTTGTGTATTTGGCTCAGATTACATAGAATTATGTAATCTAAACATTTTAACTTTGACTCTACTAGATAAAGATAAAAAAAAAAAGATAAAGCACACACACACAAAACTCCAATAGATTAGGAATGCATGAGCAGCAACAAGAACAGATCAATAAAAATGCACAAACTTTGTGAAGCAGATGGCTTTAATCTATCGGTAGTCAGAGGATTACATCTGGGCCCATGACTACACATATGCAGACACAAAACCGCTACACTCATGAGGGGGTAATAGTTGTAGAGGATTATCCATCTTGACCCCCTCCCCGTTCCTGTGTCTATTACTCACATATACACACATATAGAGGATTATGTGCAGCCCTCTAGTTTTAGAACTAAGCACTACAACTGAAATCAGGAGCCCACTCCCATCCTTCAAGTCATGTTCTTTGCATCTTCTGAAGTCAAGGCATATTAGGCATATCTTATTTTTATATTATCCTTACCTGGCTGTTACATGTCCTTCAGCTTGTACAGCAGTCAGAAATGACTTGACATTTTCCTAATATTTCCATCATCGCATCTTCTGTTAGAGCTCAAAACAGTGGACGTTGGTCTGTTGCTGGTCTGTTATATATACAGTTTTAAGAGCTATTGTATATGCTGCTAAGTTAATTCACCTTCAATGAACAAAACAATTTTTCCAGACACACTTTAAATTGATCTACTTTCTTTTTTTAAAAGAAAAACCATTGAATAGAAAATGGTGCACTGTAACTCAAAAGAGAGCAAAGATGAACAAAAACTCTGAATCAGATCTATTTTTTCCTTCTGTAGCACGCTGATATGAATATTTACATAACCACAAAACCAATTCATTATTCAGCTGTACAGTAAATCACTGTCAATCTGCTGAGAAGAGCTCGCCAGCCAATGACTTTTAATGTGGGAATGAGGACAGAAGCAGCACGTGTGGCCTACATCAGCTTTTAGAGAGAGGGCTTCTTCTGTCACTCGTCTTAACTTGGCTGGCAGGAAGTTGCTGTGTGGTTGTCACACAAGCATTACTGGGATGCCAATTCAGGCCGATTCCTGTCAAACTGTCACCACGAGCTGAGTCTAATGCTCCATCTCTGATCACCTCTTCCAGGGCGAGCTGAGCTCCCACTCTTTGATATTGTTGTGGTGGGGCTGGTGTTGGTTTTGATGGGAACTTTTGGTTGACAAATGACAGGATACAGGAGCTTTCAAACACTCTTGTATCCTGTTGTTCGTTGAATTATACATCCCCAGAACTTGTTTCTCCTGCCTCTTGACTGCTGATTGAACAGCCCGATAAAGCAATTCAGACCTTTGTTAGATTCTACCATCTCAGCTATTTCTTTTCAGTCTACAGCTCATCTCTCTTGTGTATTTCATATCAGAGACAACAATTTGGGTAGGTGGAAATTTTATCAGGCCATATTTGGTCCCTCATTCTACTCAACACCCCTCTCTCTCTCTGACACACTTGTGTTTTGTTATCAGGAGTCCACGACAACAATAGAGATAACACAGCTAGGAAATATTAACTGGGCATTGTCTGTCGCTGTTTTGTTATCCAGTTAGCTTATCTCTCTGGAAACAGAAGAGAAACGAGGATGATGCAAACACAAAACAAATTATTCCAAAGTATTCACATGCATGTCTATGCGCATGTGGGCATTCATGGTTGATTTTTTATTTTTTTTTTTGAAAGCGTATGCATTTTTTGATATGCCTTTCTGGATGAGTGGATTTTTTTTTCTTTTTTGCTGTATGTGTGTTTCCCTCCTTATTCACATAGCCCCAGAATGTCTTGACAATGCAGAAGTCAGGGAGCTGGAGAACAGCCTGTCCCAACTGCAAACTTCTAAAAGCAGCAGTGCTAGAACTTGAAACAATAGGTGCATATTGACTTACAGAGGGAGGCAGGAGGTGTCAGGGTACACCATCAGGTGAGGGTGAGTAGAGAGGAAATGTTTTATTCAAGTTGTATAGTTTCCAGCTGTTGGAAAATGTCTTCAGTTGCATATCTTGGCATCATGGATTTCACTTTCAGAGGCTGCTTTTGGAAAATGTGCAGGCAGCTTTTTAGCCAAGGATGGAGATAGTGGGCCTTCATACTCAGGGACCCAAATGACCCAATAGGAGGTGTCAGATTTCTCAGAGAAGCAGTGTTACTGTATTTTGCAGGGTGTTGCACTCTTAAAAATGTGAATATCTTTATTTTATTGTATGTAATCATACGGTGGTCTTTCTAAGCTGGTATGTAATGAATGAAACAAGTGCCAGGTTGGCTGGGTTCATAGTTGGTCTTTCTTTTCTTTGTTGAACATCTGAAAGCAGGGTTTTCTTAAACCTAACCCTGGTGTCCAACAAATCATACAGTAGTATTCAGGAAGAGCAAAACCTTATATGTGAATGATGAGAGGTTTTTAGATTTTATTGCATCTGCAACATTATTTACTCTTTAACAAATCTTAAACAAAGAGGAAAACAAATATCAGTTTGCTCTTTACACAGGTTTTATGTTTTTCCTTGGCAAGTTATTGGACCCACTCATTCATTTTTGGATAAACAACTCAGGAAACAGCTCTGTTGTCTTAATTCCATGACTTGCAGGTGGAAATGTTGCTTCATATCTCATAAAGAGTAACTGTTGCTCCCTGATTTTCACATCACTGAGAAAATAGTGTGATGTTTTACAGACCTTAATTGTTTAAACTAGAGAAAAATGTTTTGTTTTACAATGAAAAATGCCTTCACTTGCCAGCTACATCACATAGTGAAATCCTTAGTGTAGATGTGAGACTGAGAGCCAAAAATATTCAACAAAAGGCGAGGAAAAGATGTGTGTACATTGATAAAAGAATTATAATTAACATGCAAGAACGTTAATGTGGCTTATCTTTTTCAGACTCAGTCCATGGCCCTTCAATTGTTGTTCGTTTTTGTGTACATCGGAGCAATGTATTTTTCTTTATCGACATTTTGCAGTACATAAATCACTTTGTTGTAATTCCCACAGCATTAAGTACTGCTTTCCTTTTTAAGCTGGCGGTATCTAGATGTGTACAAACTTTGATGCCAAATTAATAAAACGCCACCCTATAAAGAAAAGATATGCATGAGAAGGTAGATGGCAATTTATTAAGTTGATGAACTTACAGCTTGAGTCCTGTGTGAGACCATTTCACTGCTTTTGAAGTTTTTATAGCGCTTTTTAGCGCTAACCAGAACTAGCTTATAAGCTTAGATGTTGCCATTATGGATTTTGTTGTGACATTCATTTGGATATGAATTGTCTTCTCCTTTGGTGAAGACCAATCAGATAATACAACATCAAAATAGCATCATACAGCCTTGTGAAAAATGCTTTGACTTAGATTTACAGAGAAAAGCTAAGACACCTTTTTTTTATTTGGGTATGCTTGAGCCAAAGATATTAGTCAGCACTAAGCCACTCAGAGACTGCACTGCTTGGTCAGTGGTAATGACAGAAAGCCACCAGGCACCAATATCCATTTACATTGCTCTAATCTGTTTGGATAAGGTTTCAAATACTTAGAGTAAATGGGTCATAAACTATTCAAAATTGCTTCTGGGTCAGCTTTAGTAAAATAAAACAATGAAGAACAGAAACAGATGAAACAAACACCTCATGTATAGCTCACATTAAGTTCAAACGGGACATAGTAAAAGCAAGACAGCGAGGAATAAAGCAGCAGCATATTTTCTAATAAAACAAGCATAGAAAATACAAGACAAATGACCAAACTGAATTGAAATAGCATTTTGCAGCACACAACGCCGTCTTGTAAACATAGTTTATTTCCATAAAACTTGGCTCATGCACAGAATGCTGTAGCCCAGCAGTGAATACGCACACAGCAGCCCGGCTATGTTTGATGGAGAGGGCTGCTGGGTAAAAGCAATGGCTTCTAATACTCACCGGCATCAATCTTCTGCATGGACAAACACAAGCAGTGGTTCGTGCAGTCCCACATGTTGACATGGATACAACCTTTCTGGAATCAATTTCAAGTAAGATGCTGTTTATAATGGGATTAGGACTTCTGGCTTACCAGGGTGTAAAAAGTACCTTTGCTTCATTATCAGTATCAGAAAACAATGTTGCAACCAAGTCACTCTGTCAAACCTAATGGGAAGTTGTTGATAGATCCGTATTTTTCAGTTCTAAATGCTTGAGAAGACGTTTGTGGCAATGGAATTTTTCCAGTTCCTAACTCATATTATGCCCATAAGTTCCTGCTGAAAGAATAGATGTAAATGTAAAATATGAAGCATTGCTAAATGATTCAATAACACACACATTTCCGTTTGGATATGATTTGGCAGCCTGTTTTCTTCCTGTTTGATTTAATCTTTTCCTTCTATTTCTACCTTCTATTTACCTTTCCCATCCACTAATTCAATCACACACCCCTACACATAAGCACACCATCCCTCTGGTGAGTTATCCCCCATGGACGCACACTCTATTACCCAAGATGCATTGTCCCACAGCGTGCCGGCCTTTTCATTGGCCAATAAAACAACCTAAGCTTTATGGCTCTACCGATTCCAAGTACATCAACTGCAGAGGGCAAGAAAGAGAAAGGGAGCGGGCGATGGCAGAAAGATTAGAAATATTGAAGACAGAGGAGAGGAAAGAATTGAAAAGTGTGCAGGAAAAATACTTGGAAAGAGAAAATGCTATTAGGACAGTGATGGAATGGAAAAAAGATCCAGGTGTATCACTCAGCCTGGAGAAAGAGTAGCAAAAAAAGAAAGTGAATACTTATAGAGCGCAGACAGAGGAGAGCGAGTAAAGCCCATAAAAATATAGGGATCCATTCATTACTTATAAAATAACCTCCATCGATGTCCAAAGCAAAACTGCAGCATTGATGAAATAGATGATGTTTTATTGTTCCAGCCCCTGAGCTCCAGCCTGTATAAATAGCTATTGATTCTACATGTTTTATTCAGCCAGCTGGGTGAACTTTCACACCAGGGAGACGGCAATGCGAGGCCCCTGTTCTGTCAAAGTCTAGATGATGCATTTTAGACTGTTGTCTGCTATTGCTTAAACGTTTTATCCCATATTCCTCATTTTAAGAGGCCATTAGTTGTTGTTCGATCAGGGAAGTTCAGGAAAGTGAAAGAAAAAACGACTGCCAATTTTTTTTTACCATTTTCTGATGCAAAGAAACTAAAACATGTTTGTTGAAGCTCATGAACATGAAACTAATTTTTGTAAATGTGCTGAAAATCTGCATCAGGTGCTGAGTTCAGAAACTGTGAAGTACTGAGACAATAAATGGATTTCTAGTGCGATGCAGCTGTAGTTGCTCTGTATGTCTGCTTAGTTTTACAGCTTTCCTCACTAAATGTCTCTAAACAGATTCTTTCTGAGAGGGTTTATCTGCAGCTGTAGCAGCAGGCTAGATCAGCCACACACGCAAGCCGTGATACCGCCTCAGCGCGACATCAGGTGTGTGTGCCTCGTGGAACCTCAGCTAACACTGAATTGAGCTGCAGGTGTCCGATAGAACAAATTCTCTGTTTGCACATTGTTTCTATGCATATAAGCAAGTTAATTATCTGTAGTCCACCCTTGAACTGATGAGGACTCAGAACGGTTCTGCTGTTTATGTGGAGACATGCAGGAGTGTGTATTTATGAGGATCAAAATGAGGAGTGAGAGAGAAGTTTGAATGTCGCGGAAACAGTGCGAGTGTAACTTGTTAGGTGCCTCAAGGTTGACATAAAACCTATTTTTATTGATCTCCTTGCCGGATTTGAAATGAAGTGTGCCGCTGTGCTGAATATCGGAGCTAGAGAGAGGCAGCAGCGGTAGGCCAGCACAGCATTTAAAAAACACAACACTCTGTACACATTGGCTGTGTCTCATTTCGGGGCCTGAACACAGCCTAGTGCGCAACCTACGAAGGCTACAGTGTCCTCTGTAGGCTGCGCACTATGAAGCCATTTATTCATTCAGGAATTGAGACAGCCAACCTGGTTTGTCAGGAGAGGATCTCCGTAGTGCTCCAGTCCCCAAAGCTTCTCATTAGTGCTGCTAATTCCTTCAGATAACTCCAAGTGGAGACGAAAACGTCCGGTAGAAGTGTCATTTTAAAATCTACATATTGCATTATTTTAATGTCACAATTCAACAGACCTCGGTTATTTTTATTATACTGTTATTGTTATGCTGTACTGTTTAAAAAAAAGCTACGTTTAAAACATTCTCCTCTTGACATTGCAGCTGCCTGTCATCAGGCAGCCGCTGCTCTGCCTGTCAACTTGTTTGCAATGGAATATGGGAGAATAGAGGCCGCAAAGGATATATCTCCAGCAGCCTTCGTTTCAAGCTAAACAAAGTGTGGGTTTTAGAGGGGGGATTCAGAGGCTCCTCCGGAGGCTTTTGAATCAGGACAGTACTCAGCGCACTGCTGTGACATATGCACCCTACGAATCCACACTTGGTAGTGCCAAGACCCTTGAATGGGACACAGTGAATGCATAATGTACTTTTACAGGTGTTGCGACAAGCCGACTTGTATTTATATTTCCATAAATATTTCTATTTCTATTTATTTATTTCTTTGTTCAGCAGATTGCGCATCAAAACTAGGAATCGAAGTTTTAAAAATCTAAAGATTCTGGGAGAATCAGAAACGTAGTCCTGGTTCCCATCGATGGTGGATTCTTGATGCCCAACCCTTTATAGAAGCTATTGTCGTGGTTGATGATTGTTCTTTGAGTCATTTATGAGTTCAATGTTAATGACTTGTAAACTTTAAATTGATATTTGTGGGCTTTTGTAACTGGGGGAGGCCCCAGGGCTCATACAGAATATAATGGAGTGTTACATATCCCTTCTGGCCCGGGAACATCTTGGGATTCCCAAAGTATTACTGGAGGGAGGGATTTCCTACTGGGTCCTGATGTGTCCTTCTGTCAATCTCGGTTAATACATCTATCAAAACTGAGACATCGATTCAATAATATTGATCACGTTTAAAAGCATGAACCAATCCTGGATTGTGTACAGTTTTCTCTTTTCCAGATGTGCTTTAGAAAAAAACATGTGTACTGCATGTAAGACAAGGCCCGACTTTTCATAAAAAGTGCCAAACAACATCACATCACATTTACTGGAATAGTAATACATGACAAATATTGGTGCTGATAAAGTAGCCTGTTCCCAGAGACTTGGTGATCACCCACAATGGTGAGGCTGAGGGAACTTTGAGGATTGCTTAGTGCTGAACGACATCCGAGTTTCTGCAGCTCTGTAAAAGTAGGGACAATCTGAACCCTGCAGTTGAAATAATCCAGAGCAACTTCAGGAAGAAAATGTGTTTCTCCATATCCGTAGAAACAATTAATTTCTGCTCTAACTGAAAATAAATTTAAAAATAAAACTGACTAATTAAATAAACGTCACTGTCTCAACAATTGTTTAAGTGCGCTCATACTGTAGTAGAGTCTAACTCCCAAATCCTGAACTTAAACTTACATCAGCCTGATATTTGACTGAACTGAACCCATTTTTGAAAACTGATATCCTTTTACATGATTATGATTAGTAAAGCAAAGGTTTTCTCCATCTTTCCTTTCTTTTGCCCTCTCCCCTTATGATTCCTCTGTCTCTTTTTGTAATTTTCTCACGTGTCCGTATAAACAGTCACACATTCACACATCAGTGTTGCAGCCTGCAGGCCTGGCGGAAGCCAGGCACCCAGCTGTCAGAGCTTTTGATTTGAGTCTGTTAATGGAGCGACAAGGGCCGCCTGACATCCACAAGTGTGAAGTACTGAGATGGTCCTCACGCTGACTTACCACAAAAACACTTGTACACAGATGTACACTTCCAGACTCCAAGATACTGATTTCATACTCATATCACTTTGTTTCATTTTCCTCTTTTGCTTTCTCTACCTCCTATCCTCTTGTTTTAATTTCTGTCTTTGTTCTTACATCACTTTCTGATTTGTCCTTGTTTTCTTTCATTTTGCTTTTGTTTTATTTAAATGCTTATTTATTGAATTCACCTCATATGAGTCATGCCGGATTATCAGCCCATCCTCATTTTTCCACACATTTCAGACATTCTCTGTTCATGTTTTGTGGAAGAGAAAATATTTGTCATTTGAGGACTGTCGTTTGTCTATACCACAATGATGCATGTGGTACAAAGTAGCTTACCACTGCTTTTATGATCAACATCTCTTAGCCTTTAGTCATTTTTGGGCAGTAGTACTGTATGACAAGATTTGAACATGGGTTGGCTCCAAGCGGCAACCTCCTACCTGAAAAAGCGATGCCTATGCAGAAGTGCAAAAAATCGTAGTTCTCTCCTCATCCACTAGGTGCTGGCTGCAAAACAGAGCGATTTCCCATTGGAGCCCATGTTAAAAACACCAACTTTACAGCAGAATTAAACATGTTTACAGCCTGGTTCAAACAACCATTTTAGGATTAAAATGTCAGGTTTACCTTCATGACAACTGTGAGGGGAGTGAAAAAAATTCTAACTCCTCCGTTTAGATGTAATTTAATCCTAAAGTTCCTCATTATTTATGGGCGTGCCCTTTTGATTGACAGGTCCCAGATATCCATGAAAACGAGGCCTAGCATAGCGCAACCGCAGTTTTTAGCCGCTAACCCCGCTTCATGTCTTTAACCCGCCCACCTCTGTTTGCTGGTTAGCCATCATTGCTCTGAGTTAGCTTTGTTAGCATGTAGCTTGGAGTTTTATGTTTGTCAATCATCCCTCCCTACGCTCTCAGCCCCCCTCACCACGTCTCCTCGTCGGCCATTTTTGGGCTTTTTGGGCAGTCACAAGACTCGTGACGGTGCCAAGATGGCGGAGGAAGGAACCGCCCAATGTGCATCACTTCAGCTCATCAGAATCCTATGGGTAGCGTGGTTTTAGGGTTTGTCTATTCTTTTTACAGTCTATGGTTGGCTCCTTCAGGTAGCTGTAGCATTTGTACTGAGGTAGCTGTTCAACAAATTGAAACAATGAGCTTGCCAGGCACTGGAGAAATCCAATGCACAATGATTTGCATGGAGGAGCTCTTAGCTTTAGCAAACTTACCTTAGAGCACGTTTTTTAAAGATATGCAAAGCTCACAAGGATTTGCTGAATTTGTGTTGCAATGACAACATTGCTAATTCCTAGAAAGACTGGATGATGTAATGTTTTATTGCCCTTTGATGTCAGATTTTATCTGGCTACAGGCATTTAATCAATATACTTTCTGAAAAACAAAAACCCTCAACAAGTAGTTTTGAAATCTAAACTGTGCAGTGACTGAAAGCAAGGGGGGGGAAATGGAACTCACAGGGAGTAATCGTGGGTGTTTATTGGAGGAAAAAAAAGTGGAAATGAAGCTAAATTTGTTTCCATCCCATTGTCGAGTAAATTCATAGCCATTTTATTTCATGTTGCCAAGTATGAAATACCCATCAAACCTCTTTTTCCATTACCCAGTGTGAAGCTTATAAACTAGAGATGTTAGTAAAAAGGTGCAGGTATGAACTACTGAAGGCATTTTTCCCCAGTTCCTTGCCCTACCTAAAATCATAACTTTGGAATGACGGGAAAGGAAAATCAATAGGAACATCCTCAGGAATTTGTTTCAGCAGGTGCGGTGTTGTTATCCTGTCATGTCTAAGAGTATTTGCAATTTTTCTAGAAGTACAGACAGCAGATTATTCATACAAACACGTGCAACTGACACATTTTCTTACATCAGAACTTTAACACACAATATTTCCATCTACCCTCGATGACATAAAAAAGAGCCGAAGCTTGAATCCCGATCTCCAAATCATCATTTCTCTGACTTTTGTCTGTGATGACGGATCCATGCTGTCGGGAATGTTTATCTAGTTTGCAGTAGGAAAACATGTTAAAAAGAAGATGAAAGAACAGACATTAAAAGCAGCATGAAACGTTTTCTGAATGGGCTTCTGTAAACTGGAAAAAACATGTAAATGAAGGTTTTCAGTGTTGATTCAAATGGTTATTTATGTATCTTTGATTGATTCACCTTTAATAAGCATTTCACTATATTCCCCCCTGTTTTCACTTTTTGCATATCTGCTGGTTTTCTTTATCACATTGAAGCTGAGGGATGAACTGAAATGCACTGCAAGCTCAAACACAGGCAAAGTGCCGAAATGTGTTTGTGGTTGAAACGCTGTTAATGTGCTTTCCCCACCAGTCAATATCCTTTTGTACTGACTGTCATTCACAATGACAGCTGTCCTCCAGTGTTTCTACCGTGCATGCTTGTGTGTGTCTACGGGTGCATTCATTGATGGCTTTGCAGTGTGGAAAGTTGCCAGGAGCAGCCCTGTGACAGACATTGACAGTCCTTTTAACAGATGAACTATTGAAGAATTTCTACAAGTTTAATGGTTCTGGATCAATTTGCTCAATTTTGCTTCACTTTTAGAGCAAAGATCAGGAGGAGACACAAGTCTTATTGTAAAATGCCCAAATCACTTCAAGTCCATATAACTCATCAGCAGTGATGTTTGACAGACAACCTAATAACCCATGATCAATTTACTGGATTGGCTTTGATCTGACAGATTGAGGTGGTTGGGGGTTGAACCTTAAAACCCAATTCACATGATCAAGTGCTCAAGTGATATGTACTGTGTGCCATAACCAGGTGAGAGCTGCCAGATGTGGGATGATACAAGAAGGAAAACTAGACACAAAATTTAAAAGCTACTAGTACCAGAGGGAGAGAAATGAAGGCCCTGTCCCAATAAACCCCTTAGCCCTACTTTTTAGCCCTACCCCTAAATTTTGCGCAACCCGGTGAAGGGTAGTGATGTCCCAATACTCCAAGCATATAGGGGTAGTTGACATAACGAGGGGTAGTGGGTATGAATCCAGCCCTTCAGAACGAGGGAAATCAGATGCTGACTTGCCGAGGAAGGGCCAGATAAATATCCCGTGATGCTTTGCATCATCCTATAATGCTTTGCGTTATTTCAACACTGAATCAGTAAGAGCCATATTGCCATGCCCTGCTAACTTTGCTCGCTAGCTTTTATATTTCCTGCTAATGTATCCGGTATTTCACATCTCCATGATAATAAAGCTGAACAACAGCAACCAGACAATATTGCCACAAGTAACCATATTTATGTTAATTCCGCACGTTAGTGAACTAGCTAGCAGCCGCTTACGTACCCAAATGTAAATGATGCAGTGACCAGCGAGCGAAGTCCCGATTCCTAGAGAAGGTTACAAAGGCCCTACCCCTTGTGGCTTCATGTCTAGGGCTAGTGGTAGTGAGTGAGGGCTAGTGGTTGTGCGTAGGGGGAACATTGGGATTTGAACTAAATGACTTGTGTGCCAGCACTAATATACGTGTGTATGTGTGTGTTCATACGTAAACGAGTGCTCTTGTGTACATGTGCTGATCACAGTCAGACGGAGCGGTGGCGCTGCTCAAACCTAGCCTCTAAAGGAGAAAGTAAACCAATCTATACAGTATGTTTGAAATGCAAGCTCTCTAAAATATAAAGTGGGCTATACAAGTCGGTGTCAGACATTACACCTGGAATCAGTGCTATGGTTAAACTCGCTTACAGCGGACATACTTATGTGTAAGTACTGCTATGATATGTGAACATATTCCTGTCATCTGCTTCCAGATTACCTACAAGGCCCTGAGCTCACTGGACCCCAGTGCTGACCTGACAACCCAGAGGGGACGTGTGATCAAACTGAGAAACGAGACCCATCATCTGTTTGTAGGCCTCTACCCAGGAACTACCTACTTCTTCACCCTAAAGGCCTCCACAAACAAGGGCTTTGGTCCACCCGTCACCACCCGAATAAGCACCAAAATAGCAGGTGAGTGTTAGCCAGCTTTTGGTTAGTCTTTGTATGGCTTTGAAATGTCAGTTTGTTCTTTAATTCTGTGGTGATATTGGTTTGATGCCGGCTCATTAATTGTTGAAAGACGCTGTGACAGAGCCCTATTACTGCAATAATAGCAGGTAGAGACAACGAAGGCTTTCCTGTCAGCCTGCCGATGGGCTGACATGTCAGTCAGTTTTTCCATGAATGTGTCAGTCCTTGGTTTTGTTTTTGTCTTTCTTTGTCTGTCTGAGTGACCGTTTTCTGACATTTTCTCTCCATTGGTAATCCTGTTTATATCAGCCACATCAGTCCACAGAAAATGTCAGTGGCACCACAAAACAACAAAGAAGACAAAACAAAACAAATTCTGTATCAACAGCTGTGTAATGCTTCTCAGATATTAAAGCATTTTCTGCTGAAGAAAAGTTCTCGTTATTATTCCAACTGTATGCAGAAGGGTGTCCTTTGTTGTTTTAATGACAGACTGACTGATGGGAAATACAAACTCTTCACTCTCTTCCTTTGTCTGTCTCTCTTTGCCCTTTTTGTCTGACTCACCCTTCCTCTTTTACTGTCTTTGAACTGCTTTCTTTACTCTTTCACTTTCTCTTAGCAGCTCCATTCTCCCCCTGTTTCTTCATCTCTGTTTGTTATCATTCAAAGTAAAAATGCTGCAGATCGCAACAATAGCTCTAAAGATCTGGGTTTAGGAATCAAAATATGAATATGAAATTAAAGTTTCATATGTCAATGGTAGATTATATGCATTGTCCTTTCTGTCAACGCCCACAGTAATTTTTTTAGCATGACCTTTCCAGTGAGTCTCCTTTTCTTCATCACCCCAGCTAACCTTAACATGTTGCCAAGAGAGAGGGGGAAAAAAGCCCACATAAAAAGATATGTCTCCTTCCAAATGTCACGTCATCCCTGATCTTCATTATCTCATTCTGGGCCATGAGGATGCAGAGATTAAAATTAAATGTTGCAGATAGAGATGGATGGATTGAGAAGGGTCTCTGAATGTGTGTTAATAACCTATCGTACCAATCAGAGAAAACTGTAAAAGGTTTGCTCTAAAAGGCATATGTTCTGCATCTCCAAAATGAGGGCATGCCAGATGTAAAATATAAATACTGACTGTAATAAAAAGTCTGTGAAGCCTTCAATTGTCTCTTTATATGACTTTGCAGGACCTGATAAGATCACTGTTGTCAGCTTGTAAGGCCATGATACCAGAACAAAATAAGCCTAAATTAAAAACTGGAGCAAATATAGAAAAAAAAAAATTGTATCAAGGCTTTAAATAATGTGTTGGCAATAGATTGTGATGTTGACATGCATGTTTAAGGCCAACCTGTGAAAAAAAGTGAGTGTAAATGTACACTACATTTTCTTAGATAGAATTATATTATATGTATAATAATAAGTCAAATTATATGGTAATAGATTTGTATTAAAATTTTAATAAATATATATTGGAATTTTTCTGATAGACTGAAGTAGAAAAAGTTGATGATGTAATGTTTTGTAAACCATCATTTCAGCTTTATGCAACTGAATGTTGTGTGAGCATAGTAAGTAATAAATTCTACTCCCGAGTTTTCCTTTTAAAATGTCAGATGGAGATGTAAAGAAAATGTTTCATTCTGAAAAAGGTTTCTTATATTTGTCAGAATGTGTAAAATTGAACTAAAGAGTTTCAGCCTTTGGAAAAAGATAAAAACACATTTTTCTTCTAAACTTCAAAGTGTCATTGCTCTGTAAAGGGTACCCTCATTTCAAATGAAAGTGTTTGAATATATGTTGTTTCAGCCCCAATGATGCCCGAGTATGAATCTGAAACTCCACTCAATGAGACGGAGGTCACCATAACTATCCTACTAAAGCCTGCCCAATCTCGTGGAGCACCTATCAGGTAATTTCTTTACTTTAGTTTATTTTATTCTATTTTTTTATGATTTAAGAACTTTTATTCAGTTTTATCTGATGTTTTTTTAGAAATATGTTTATCTAGATAGAAATATGTTGGTGGAATTGCTCAGAAAGAAATCTGTTTGGCCTCTTTCCGATATGATGAGATGTGATAAAGATTTTGTCACTTGTCCGTTGATGTTGCTCATACTTTATTCACCTATAATGATGGAAACCATGTCTTTGTCAGGTCTTTGTCATTAGTATGAGACCGGAGAGTACATCAAATGAGGTTTGACAACCTTTACAGAGTTAGTTTTCTCACAATATGCCATGGAACCATGGTAACATGCACTAGCCTTCAGTGTTATACAATCCTGCCGTCCCCCTTTGTTAACAAAACTTACGAAACTGTGGGTTGATGACAACCAGCTGTGTCACTTCAGCATACTTCAATCAAGTTCTTAAATTAGAAACATTAATGTTTCAGCCTTCCAGACTTAAGCTCTCATTTAAATCAAAACCACTGAGAGCAGATAGCTTCCCCATTTACTTCTCCTTTTCTCAAATTTTCACCCAAACAATTGATAAAAATGGCACATGTGAGTTCATCTGCACAGTTGCAAATAGAAGATCATTATTCTCATTATAATTTAGGGAAATACAAGACTGTGTTATATATACAACTATATGAATTTGTGAAAAATAATTATTTGCATCTACTCCTCCCTGTATTTTGCATGTTCTGGCAGAAGCGCCCAGATTGCATTTTCATTCAAATACAGAAAATGGTAGTGCCGCTATTTTGCCAATTTAACAGCCGCAATCCTCTGGTTTGTTAATCAGCTGCAGCATGTTTTTCCACATGCTATCAAGATTAAGCATATTTTAACACGTCCAAACCTTTAATTCATCAGGGCCTTTGCTTTGTACTTGTTTTGATGGCACTGTGACCTTTTTTAGGACATTTAATATGCACATTTCCAGATCAGCCGTTACCCAGCAGTGTCCAGAGACCGAGAAACCTCACCTTATATTTCTTCTCAACACACCACCTGTCTGTTACACACACCATAGATGATTTATTACAGAGATAAAGAGACAGAGCAAAAGATAAAATATGAGTCAAGATGAGAATGTTTTTTTACTGGCTAGAGAAAGCTTACAGTATGAGCTCCATAGAGCACATTTAATACCTGGACGTATTCACATTTATAAAAAAAAAAAAACTAAATAAATTAAATTAAAAAAAGACAAAATTAACAAAAAAAAAAAAAGAAGAAAAAAAACAAACTTGAATTAAATAATATACAGTTAAAGGGAGACCATGTAACTTTTCAGCAAAATATCAGCCCTATGTGGGTAATGATGGATGATTTCTGGGGACAGTATACAGTGTTTTATGCATGCCAAGTGGGCGGCCCTCTAGAGACACCAGACATTGTGACTTAGCAGGAGCGGATCAGTCTCTCATGGGATCATGTGACCTGCAGCGCTTTCTTTTAGGGCTCCACCTCTATAAACACAGAGAACTCTGCTTTGTGATACTTTTTCTTGAAAGTTTTTTCCTGGCTGAGCGAAGCGAGAAGGTGACATGGTGTCTGAGGAGGCCGGGAAGAGAAAAACTGTTTCATTTTGTGACAGCGTTCTGTGGCCTGTGGAAAGTTAGAGGTTTAGCCCCTAGTGGCCAAAAGTTACGCAATATAATTTAAATATTAGATAAATTAATAACAATAGATAACGATGGTAAATAATGTTTAAATAAATACATAAATTATAGTTAATAAAAGAGATACAAAAAATACATAAAAAAAAAATCAATAGAAAAATTTTAATTAGGAATAAAACATTTTTTGCTACAAATTCACACCAACAGGCATTGAGGGGCTATGAGTAGATGGTATAGTAGTTACGAAAGTTATCAGGGAGAAGGCATCTGTGGTTAATAGCTTAAATAAAAATATCCTGATGAGATCTGAGGATCTGAAGATCCATCCATCCATTTTCTGAACCGCCTAATCCAATTGGGTGGCGGGTGGGCTGGAGCCAATCCCAGCTGTTTGCAGGCGAAAGGCGGGGTACACCCTGAACAGG
>JBBDHI010000003.1:7418151-7430427 GCA_037177115.1 Craterocephalus stercusmuscarum
ACACCTGGACTAATCAGCTCATCCAATAATGACAGACAGGACACAAAGCAGCTGGCTTAAGTTCAGGAAGTAGTGGACTTGTGCATAAAGCCCATTGGATTGTCAATTAGACATAAGATAATGGGGGGCTTCCTGCCCACCTCATTTTTCTAAAACCTTTTTTTAGTCATCCGATATTTGCATCCTAAATTTATGCCAGTCTAAAACAAACAAAACAAACAAAAATCAGCTTTTCATTCGCAGAGGGATTTTATTTGGGTACTGCCCGATGATCAAAGCCACTATTTCATTCAAAGACTTTTGTCAAAATGAAGCTTGATTTTGGTGCAAGGGCAGACTGCAGTAATATTAAGAGTGAGGTACTGCTTATAGCTTTTGTGCGTGTGTGTGTGTGGCCATAACTGAATTAGCATTTGAATGTGACAGTGTGTAACATGTCAAACATTTCTTAGCATTTTGTGTTCTCTGATTGTGTTCTCTTTCTGTCTGGTTTTTATCTGTGTGCTTATTATCTCTCAGAAGGCAATATTGGGCTTCTACTGTATTAGAACTAGAAAACCAGGTTGTTTGAAGTTTTATTAGGTGGTTTAGGGCTGTGTATGTATGTCTGTTTGCTTAAAATGCTGCCCACTGATGAAAATACACGTACATGACCAAAATGATCCATAAAATGGCATTTCTGTGCTTGGATTTTATGCTTGGTGTGTGTGTGGGCATGCACAGGTTTGGCAGTGTGTACATATTTCATTATGAGGGTTTAGATGTCAAGAAAAAGACACTGCACTAACCTGAAGGCTTTAAAATGAAACATAGAGCTGGAATGAAATAGCCTGTCAAGGACTTGATAGCCAACAGGAATTATGATAAATTTGCTATTAGTACGAATCCTTTAATTACAAGGGCCTGGTAATGGAAACTGTCCATCTTGCTTGCAGTGATTGTACAAAGGCTCATTTTCTTGAGCAAATGTTTTAAAAGGCCCTCGGGGAAAGGACTTTGTGCAGTGTCTTTATTAGAACATGAAAATGTGGAAAGACATGCCAGGCCCAAGCTATAAGCGTGGAATACAGGTAGAAGCTTCTTCTGCCTTTTCGTTTTATTTCTTAAGGTCAAACTTTATTTCCACTTTTGGAAACAAAGATTCACTATCTGATTTAAGGCGGAAGTTCGGAATTTTTCAACCTGTACCTATGTTGTAGCATGCTATATGATCATTTACTTACCCAGACAGTTGTGGCGCAACTCAAATTCCTTCAGATGATATTTATATTTACACGTGATCAGCATATATCCATATAATGGGCGCGTTCGGGGGAAGAGCCGCTCTGCCTCTAAATGAGACATTATCTGCCACAAAACTCCTTCATTTTACCAATATGTTGTTAGCAAATGCTAGTCCTATCCCTCCGTGACCTGGATGCAGCTTGTATTTTCATTGTTGATGTCATTTCGGGATCCTTTCGAGCCTGTCAATTACGTCACTACCATGCGCAATGGGAAAACGGCGAAATCACTTAAAGATCACTCCGGACTGTAGGACGGTCCGCTTTTTGCTAAGAATATCAACATGGTCCGTGTTTGTGTTTTTCCAAATCGTAAATATAGAATGCAGCTGACCGTTTTACAGTACGGATTGAACTCGCCCTTTTGCCATGGCACATAGTAGTGAGGCAATCACCATCACAGTTAAGCGTGAGAGGCTTGAAAGGACCCCAGAATGGCAACAACAAAAGAAGTACAGGCTGCTAGAAGGTCACGGAGGGATCGGACTAGCATTTGCTAACAACACATTGGTAAAATGAAGGAGTTTTGCGGAAGAAAATGCCTTATTTAGAGGCTGAGCGGCTCTTGCCCCGAACGCGCCCATTATATGGATATATGATGATCACGTGTAAATATCAATATCGTCTGAAAGAGTTCGAGTTGCGCCACAACTGTCTGGGTGAGTAAACGATCGCATAGCATGCTACAACATAGGTACAGGTTGAAAAATACCGAACTTCCCCTTTAAAGCAGTAACATGATTGAACACATCTTAAACACATCTTTCAAATTTCTGATTGGTTGGTTAATGTCTGATGTCATCACATTAGAAATGTGGTCTGTTTTTACTTGTAGAACGTCTGACCCATGCAAATACTCACTGAGCCTTAGCAGATCGCCATGAGGGGACCTCGTGTTTGGTCACACAAGAGCCAAACCATGAAATCTGCTCAGAGGCAGCCACGATGATTTCTCCTCTCCTATTGTAAAACAAACTTCCCACCTCTTGCTCCTTCTCCTCGTCTCTCTCTCTGGAACAGTTTGTTAAGGGCTGATTTGAGTGGAAGTGTTAAAACTCTTCCTCCGGCCATCTGCCAAACACAAACGCTGGATGCCATGTCTGAGATCTCCTTAGCTTACTGAAAAAGTGTTCATCTACCAGCCTCCTGTGCTAGCTCAATACTTCCATCCTCTTCCAACTTCCTTCTCCTCTTACTCACTTTTTCCTCTTTTTTTCCTCTCTTCACACATTTGTAGTCGTTTAACCTATTATTTTTCGCTTTTTCCCCTTTACATATCCTTCCTTGTGCTTTTTTTCAATTTTGCCATTTTCACCTTCATCCTTTTCTTGAAAATGTAACTTCCTTTTCCTTCACTTTACATTCCTTACTTCGCTAAGACTTTATCCTCGTGTATCTCCCTGTAACTCCACTCATGCTGTTCCCCTTTTATCTTTCTCACCTTTCCTTTCTTTTTCTCCTTCCTTTCTTTTCCTCCCTGTCCATCTGTTCATCCTCTCAGATTGCGTCTGACAGTTTATGGGCTGAGGCAAAGTGCAGTAGTGTTTCCTCATTACAGGCATCTGTCTGCTTCAATTTCCACCTCCCTCTTCCTCTTCCCACTCCCTTTTTTTCCCCTTCCCAGCCCTCAGTTCTGAGAACAACCATCCCATATGGTCATTCATAATTCAAAAGTCATTCCTTTAGAAATAATAGATTTATTTACATATGTACATATGTGCTTGTGTATTTCTTTGTGTGTGTGTACGGCTATCACACTGAGTTCAAGTGGAGTTTTAGTCCTTGTGCCAAAGAACATTTCTAAAGGTGGTTTGTCCAGATCTCGTTTTTGAGGGAAATCAGTGTTGGATGCCCTGAGTGTGATTGTGATTTTATTTGAGGATCAGGTTGAAGTTTCAGATGAGTTGTGATAATAAAATAGGCTAAAATAGTAGGATTTAACTGGCAGGTACACTATGGAGATGGTGCAAGGAGCTATGGATCACTGGAAACGGGTTAGAAAATAAGATCCTGAAGCTCCATCTGCATTTACATTCAATTGACTTCAGCTAACTTTCAGACCTCAGGCCTTTTATAAAATGAGCAATCATAATAGTACCAAAGCGAATGAAGGACACGGCCAATGAACACATGTGCTTATCAGCGTCAGATGTTGAAGAAGGCCTGAGGGTTGAGAAGTTGGTATTTCTAAAAGATGGAAGTTGTGATCTGTGCATTATGTTAATATGTGAGGAGGATCTTTAGTTGTTCAGAACCAAACAGAAGGTTGATATGTGAAATTCTGTTGCATAGGGATCTGTTGGTACGTTTTTTTGTGTTCATGTGCTCCTGTTGAGCATATTTGGAAAGTTGTATCAACAGATTAAGTTTCATCCATTAAGTAGAACATCTTGAGTTTATTCTAAGCTCTTCATCTCTCAGTGGTTCTTCTCTCAGAGGTTTTTGCATGGTTAAGCTTCTTGTTTGTGGTTTTCTACTGGATGGAACAATGCAAGAAGGGAACCAGGAATGGTTCTGAGAAGACCGAACAGTACCAGTGTAAATGTGCCTTTAGTACACCTGCTGAAGTGTCTTAAGGCAAGATGAACGCCCTGATGTGTTAAGTCCATGTTTGCTTTTTTTCCTCTAGGATAGTATGCCATGAGTACCATGCAGTCTTAAGCCATGCGGATATAAAATTTAGAAACAGTCTGTTTAATCTGCACATTTATAATGATCATCGATTTGATCATTGATTTTTTTCATGCAGCCCCATATTTCATCTCTGGGGATTTTGCAGAATAAACCCAGAAACAATCAAACAGTTCCCCTATTGAACAGGATATATTTCCCCCATCCAGGCTGTCTCTTGTTTTAATGTCTTAAAGTCTTTTAAACTGCAGGCAATTTCAATTTCCTTTACTTTAAACTTCCACCAAGAATAATGTACCCGCCCAAATATAGATGAACCCACATTTCTGTCCCGTGTGTGTGCAGCTGCGGCTTTACTTTTCCTCTTCATGAGAAAACATTAATAGGAATTCACAAATCTTATAGACTTCAGGAAATTACTTCGATGGAACTTATTATTAGTGCTGTTGAGTGCTTGAGGATCAGATATATCTCTCCATCCCACCTGCCTCTTTCTGAGTTTTATAATTCATCTAACTTTTTCTCAGGTCGCACTTTCTTCTTTGACCATCGCAGTCCTTCTTCTCTAAGTTTTCAAGTGAAGATCCTAGGTTTTACATAGCTCCCGATTAAATTTTATTTGAGATAACAAATTGTTGTTCTTCAGAAGCTTATTGACATTGGAGTGCAGAGACAAAAAGAAGAGAGGTGAATGTGAAGGATAAGAACAACTTAATTACCAATTAACAGAAACTTCTGAAATGCATTCAGGTCTGGTGGTTCAGTGCATGAAGATGGAGATAAACTTGGACTGACTCTCCTCTTTTCTCATTTTAACTTTTTAGTTACCCTCACTGCCTTTTATCTGACATCTGCTACTGTATGCCACGTTATGTTATGTTATGTTATGCTATGCTATGCTATGCTATGCTATGTTATGCTATGCTATGCTATGCTATGCTATGCTATGCTATGTTATGCTATGCTATGCTATGCTATGCTATGCTATGCTATGCTATGCTATGTTATGCTATGCTATGCTATGCTATGCTATGCTATGCTATGCTATGCCACACCAGGGATCAGCAACTCTGGTCCTTGAGATCCATTCTGCAGGTTTTAGGTGTTTTCATGCTGCGACACATGTTTTTAAATGTAATGATTCTTTAACAGCTTGTTGTCAAGTTCTGCACAATGACCCATTACTTTAGGTACATCACGTGTGTTGTGGCCCTTGAGAAGCACAGTTGCTGATCCCTGCTACACTAAAATGTTATTATACACCACACATCTTAAGTACCTGATTAGAAAGCAGCTGGATCTCTTTTCTGGAAGATGTTTCACCTCACAGCTCAATAAGGCTTAGGATGAGAGGCGAAACTAAAAAAGTCAAACTTCCTTCCAAAGAGCAGCTGGAATTGCACAACCGTACCATATATCACACATCTTTGTTCTGTGTCTCATTGCTTTGATCATCTGCTTGTTTCTGTCATTCAGTCCTGCCTCTCTCATCCTCACCCGTCGCCATGTTTTTCCTCATCTCTTTGACCTCCCTTTGCTACCTCTAGTTCTTCACTTCTTCTCTTGTCAGCGATCAGTCTCTTGCCATCTTCGTCTCCCACATAAACATGCCCCCGACTCTTTTTTTTACGCTAATGCGTACTCGTGTTCAGGTCGGTGAGAATCATTACGCAGGCTGTCAGTCTTTGTAAGGCAGCGTCACCACGCATCCAAACCCTTCACCTGGTGTTACACCTCCAAACATCTCTGCCATAATCACATTTCTCTTTCACATCTTGTTGCTTCTCATTAAAGCAGAACTTTGGCGAATGCTGTTTGTGTGTGTGTGTGTGTGTGTGTGTGTGTGTGTGTGTGTGTGTGTTTAATAAAGGTGGGAATGAAAGCGAGAGATGTTGAGGATGTCTTGTTTTTGTTCGTGTAAAGTTGTGCATGAAGTAAACAAAGCAAGCAACTGAGGTACGGTTTAAAGCGAGCACCAGCCCGTGTGTGTGCGTGTGTGTGAAACTATGTGTTACTTTTATATGCAGCTGAAAGCAGTGTGTATTCTTTCCTCTCTTCTCCACTCTGGCTCTGATTCGTGACACGTCTGCCAAGCTGCTCTGAAGTCAGAACACCAACAACTTCTTTGAAGTGTTTGACCACAGAATCACAACAAATATTAGTATCCTCCAAGCTGTCTCACACACACAGTATTTTACAAATAAACACACACTCTGTATAAACACCGGGGCACAAACAAATCCAGTGAATCAGAAAGTCCAGCCTGCAGTCTCTGCTTCTTCGGATCACAGCAATCTGGTGTGTGTGTGCGTGATTACTTGCAGCAGTGCTGCAGTGTTATTCCACCCACAGACTTGCAGAAAGGTAGATTTTGGAAAGCAATATTCTGATTCTAAACTAATATCTGTTGGTAATTATTGAAATGAAGCATATACTCTGTAACAGATGGTGATTCATGTAAGCATGGGACCTTACAGCTTTAATTAAATCTAATGTGCTCTTTAGCAAAGTTATGTTTCCTAGCCAGTAACTGTGGTTGTAATATGCTGCTTACTAACAGCCTCTTCTTATCTCGGAGCATTTTCCACCACATTTTATAACCTCCCTTCAGGGATTTGTGCTCATTCAGCTATAATGGCATCAGCAAGACCCCGCCCACTGCTGACGCAGGTTAACGCAGTTGGCGTTGCAGTTTATCCCGAAGGTAAATTCTCCACTGTGGTTTGTTTCAAGTTTCTATGTTCATCCAAACTGGGAAAGGCATTTGATGGACTGCTGTTTATATATCTAACATGACAAAATTTCCCTACACTTCAGGCATAAAATGAGTTTGGAGTATTTTATTTTTTATTTTTTATCTCATTTATTTACACTCAGCACAGAGCACACATCACAGCAGAACAGGGTCAAATGGTGTTTTTATAAAAAAATCTGCAGTGCAGTGAAGTATTAACAAGAAAAAGAGCTAAGAGAGCCAGTTTTAATACAATACAGTCAGTAGGATTACATTTAAATCCTACTCAAAACACATGCCATCATACTAATTATAGATTGGTTTTACTGCACTTAGATAAATAATGTCATATCATACCAGCAAAGCTGGAACGGTCCTGTGTTGACTATGCAGAGAAGTCTGTAGTCTGGGATTTTGTTTAGCTTAGAAAATGTGGTGATACTTCACCACGGATGCCATAATGATTGGTCTTTTCTTGTGAAGCAGTGACAGAAATCTTGCTTTTCTTTGTGTAACAACAAGAGTCTCAGAGGGAGACTGATCATGTCTGCCAGCTTCTCCGCTCACATATCAGCTGGATGATTGAATGATTTCTGCTGCAGCTCCCAGCAGGAGGGATGCTCTCAGATAATGCAGATAATGAGGCTGATTTTATTGATAATGCTGATGATGATTGCTCTTAATCATTGTTCCTCTTCAGAAGCCATTGGGGGTAACAATGTCTTTGTAATAGGATGCAAGTAGAACTTTGTTTTTTTTTTAAAGGCAGTTAATCATAAACGGAAAAAGATCTGATGTAGGATGGAGACAATGAGGTAGTTATTTGAACAATTATTCTATTTTGATTTGAAGGCGGGGGAGTGACAGAGGTCAATGTCATTGTTTCAAACATCAGGGGGTTGTCAGTTTGATGCTCGCTGATATGACGTGCGTTGATCACTGATGGTCTGTGATAATCGATGGTTATTGAATCCATCAGGATTCATTGGATGGATTGCTGTCAAAATAATTGCAGTACTCCCATTGTAGTGGGGGTTTTTTCCCAGTTTTTAGCCACACAAGTTTTCATCGGTCAGACCATCTTCTCGCTGTCTGTCCTAAAAGGAACGAGGGTATAATCAGGGTGTTTTGTGGCGGTTTCATGGAAATCTGAGCTTTCCTCAGGAGGATAAGGCTCAGGAACAAGCTGAGCTCATCTCATCTAATTCCCCTTGTTATATGCTTGATGACTCTGTTATTATGCTACTGCTGATTTAAATAACTTCCTCCTTAGTCTGATGTTGCCTACACATGAATCACTTTTTCATGAAACCAAAGGGAAGAGATGATGTCTGCCAGATGATCAGATGGTGATTAGGAGACATAGTAAACTCATAAATGGGACGAAAGTGGCAATGTAAAAAAGAAAAAAGGCAAATGAATCTCATCACAGCATTTTGGTGTGAATGGTTGATAATTGTGACTTCTTTTTGACCAATCCTTTGGAAATTCGGCTTAGCTCACCTGACTGACCAGGCAAACTTTGTTTCCCTCATGAAAAAGGAAGCAGCCAATAGAAAAATAATTACAAAATAGAAGGTCTTGTTCATTTTTATGCATAGTTGAACAAGCTACTGTACCTGGTATTGTACTTTTCTTTTTTTACAGTTTATCCCCCCTGAATGATTAACCCACACTGTCAATATCTAACAGAACCACAGAGTTCAGAATCAGAGAAAATGTATATTTCTAAAAGCCAGAACAAACCGTGGCACCCTGATGCAGAATGTTGAATGACTCAGATCAAATCTTACCAATACCACCAATCAGAGGTGTTGTGGTGAACCACGCAGCTGATTACGGATCGTTCACTTTGCCTTTTCCCATTGAAACGGATGAGGATCCAGGAGAGGAAGCAAAAGTTACCAAGAAAAGAAAAAGGATTAGTAACCGGTACAGTACATTAGCGTTGTTCACCAGATGGACAGGAAACTGAGATAGAAGTTGTACCTTTCTTTTGGACGGGTAAGTTCATTCAGTCTAACAGTGAAGTTTATTTTGGCGCTATGTGAGAAACAAGGCAGGAATGTCCAGTAGCTACTTTATCCTCCTGTTACTGTCACTGCTGTATAAAACGGCAGAGATGCTAACCTGTTAGGCTGCAGTGGAAAAGCTATTGAAAAGAAAGAACAGACAAATACATACCAGTTTCAATGAGACAGTAGCCCAGACTTACATGGATCGGGTGTAATTACTTACAAAAGAAACTATTTCAGAAGGGTTGATACCTGAAAACAGCATGGTGTCGATAAAGTTCAGTGTTTTCGGGTAAGAAACAGATGCTTCTGCTATTTTCTGAGATGTCCTGTGGTCCTGGTGTCTTCCCTCCTTTTCTTGAGAGTTGGTTTGGTTGACTAAATTAGTGTGATAAATATGAATATTACCACCAAAGTTTGAGATTAGTGATGTAAAAACAATAACATGGGCTTTGACTGAATACATTTTCAGTGTTTTGCATGTTTTTTGCTCGGAGTAGCCCTATGACTTTTTTTTATCCTGCTGCACTGAAGCTAAAGTAGATTTATCATATAGATGAATCAACATGAATTTGTTTTTAAGAACTGATTTTGTCAAAGTTGTTTTTGTTGAAAAGCTAAGCATTAACATCATAGTACACTTTTTTTTAATCTTCTTTGGACTGTTTGCTGGACACTTTTCATTTTCCTTGTTTATTTTCTAAACTCCAGCTCAGTGTCACTCTGTGTGAACCAGCAGCTCTGCAGGGTTTCTCTAAACTCAAAAGAAGTTGCTCCTCTTTCCCCACCTTCATCTTTCTCTCCTCGCTCTCTTTCATCCTCATCTCAACCTTTTTTTTTTGACAGCCTTCAAACAGCTGGAAACAACTTCTCTAGGTGTGTGTGTGTGGGATTCTGTGTTACTTGAAATCAGCTGCAGGGAGTTCTGGTCTTAATAGGCTATTACACACCATAATACCCTCCAACACATCAGTGTTTCCAACACTGGAAAACTTTATTTAATCAACAAAAAAACAACTTAAATACTTTGTACACAAATCTGTACACAACTTGAAAATGTTTGAAAGGTATTTTATACATTTTAAAAGATAAAGAGTGACAAATTACACCACATTTACAGGCTGCTCATTCTCACAAGCACACTTGCACTCAGTCGCACATGCTATTAAATTTTCTAATGCCTTGAGCTGGGCTGACAGCAGAGAGTGTGCTATGAGTGAGCTGAGCTCCATAGGGAGTTAACTGATTAAGTATATCTGTGACAGACACAATCCCTGCTCAGTAACTTCTGAAAGGGAGGCGAGGGGAGAAGGAGGAGGAGAAGAGATGAGAAAGAGGGAGAAGATGGAAGAGTAAAACATCTTGTTCAGCAGTTTCATCTCACTACTGTGAGCATCCTTTATTATTCTCTTAAATACTGTGGAGAAATTTTAAAGTCTGTGCAAAGCAGCGGGAAAGCGTGTTCATGGGAGAGAAGAACAATTTAACCATTCAGATGAATTTCAATGATTGGAAAATATACCATCTAACTAAATGGTCTTCTAAAAATGACACAGCGTTGAAGACGAAGACTTAAGATATGTGCGAGACTGAGCAAATAGGTAAACAGTAAAAACAGAGAGATTGGTAATTATTTTGTCCATTATCCAACCATACAAATTAGTGTCTCAAAGGATCTCATTCAGTTTTCTTTTTCCTTATTATTCTACCGATAACACTACATCTCATGTAACTGGGGCAGGGCAATATCATAATGTTGATACCGATGTTTTTTATGATATCACATGATGACACATTTGTGGGGCTGTTTGCTGCGTCTCCGTCCACTGAGCTGAGCAATATCGTCTGTGATATCATTATATCTGGATATTTTAGAAAAAATATTGTGATGCAGTTTTGGGGCGATATTGCCCACCCCTACATGTAACCCATGATAATCTCGATTTCTATAGATCCTTGTGTAAGAAAAGGAGTTCTCACACAAGGAAAACTTCTTTTTGTCATCATATTGCTCAACATTCAGCAACAATTCACCTTTGTTTCAAAAGATTTTTGAGGCGGTGAGTTTGCTTCTTCTGTTGTTGTTTTTAAGCAAAGCGTAATATTTGGTACCAGCAAAAGCTTTGACATGTTTTGTTCAGACAAAAGGAAAATGTAGTGTAGTATAATAATGAACAATGAACATACTGTGCATTACACCTTCCTCTTAAATAAGTTACAGCTGAGCCAACTGCATCTATCTTTCTGTTGTAGCGACAACATTTTTTTCAAAAAAAGTTTTTGAATAAAATGTTGCCATTGCAGAAATCTCCCATGCGTATTAGTGTCAGTAAATTACTCCTCTATTGTAAATGAAGCACAACACCCTCACACCAAGAGAAAGCTCTGTTGTACTGTCTTGCCCTTCCCAGGCAGCTGGAAAGACAGAGTATTACAAAAGAGCCAGTAAGTAGGGGTCTTAACTGCCTCGTAGCTCCGATGAACATAACATCTGCGGGAAGTTGATAAGGATTTTGTTCAGTATCAAGAACACACCCATGGCTTTGTCCCAGAAGCCTTGAAAACAAAAGCAAGTCTGTCAGTGTAGTAGTCACATCACATTGTAGCTGCCAAGTCCTCTTCCCTAATGGCAAAGGCCTTGTAAGCTGCCATAAAGTGCAGTGATTTCTTTTCTTTTTTTTTTTGGAGGGGGGGTGGAGGGGGGTGTTCTGGATACTGGATCTCACCTTTCTCAGATTTGTATAAATCAAAATCCTGAAAGTCCTGGGATTGAAAAATAAGGCTGAAAATAAGTTTGATATCTGTAAAAAAGACTCATTATACCTTTACACATTGTTTGGTGAACATAGTAAATCATCCACATCCACTACGATCCCGTATGAGCCTGATAGATAGGATCACTGTTACTCTTCTTCTTACAGTGGTGAATGTTGCTATTTTACTCCCCAAGTAATTCCAAACGGTCATTTTTCAGCTTCTAATTAAGCATATATGTGAGTAAGTGGCTTCATAAAGCAGTAAAAGAAGACGGAGCTTATGAGGTCTGTAGTTGATCTCCTGCTGATATTTGCAGGCGTGTCTGGTCTGAATCACTCTCCTGACCCTCAGAATGATGGCGACCAGCGGGCATCAAACTTTTAACATAGGCCAAGTGTAAATCCCAGCAGTCACACAGCAGTGGTGGCTTCATTTCACCTCTGATTAGATATTCTGAGAAATCTAACAATTCATATTAAAGGATAATTACCAGCACTAACAAGAGTGTTCCACGCTCTTCTCAACAGTAATTACCTGCAGCATTGAGTTGTTTTATTTCTCAGCATGATGTCCATCTAATTACCGACCATTTTCCACTACTCCCATTCATTTTGTTGAACACAATGCAATGGTCTTTTAGGTTTCATAAAAAAAAAATTTTTGAAGGAAAAAAGTTGTTATGGTCTGATTAAAGGTAGGCTTTGTTCTACCTCCAATAAAGAGAACAGAGCTGGGTGAAAATCTGTTCTCCATTTATAAACTATTAACCCTTTAAGCCCTAAGCGATTTTTTGACTAAATTACATGTTCCAATTAAAATGAGTATATCTCTGCAACCACAAGGTCCATTTGAATCA
>JBBDHI010000003.1:7546038-7558493 GCA_037177115.1 Craterocephalus stercusmuscarum
GATAAAAAGATCAAGTTACAAGTGGTAATATGGTAATTTCTTCTATCAATGAACCAATTACACTTTCCACATAAAAACACTTCCAGAGATTGTTAGGTTTTCCTGAAAATCTAAAATAAATAGGAAAATGGCACAATTGAGAGATTATATCCTTATTTTTGTCAAGTGAGAAAGCGGTTTGAGTTTTCAGTAACTGAGTCTCCTTGGAGCAAAGCTTTTCTGGGTTACAGAGACAGTGAGGGATTATGGTGTCAAGACGTAAAATCCCCATTATTAATAAACCCCTGAAACCCAAGGGAAACCCTATACTCCCTCCTGCCAGCCTGTTCTCCTATAATTGACTCATTAATTGATTCATTTAAAGCCGTCTAATTATTTAATGAATTAAATTCAATTTAGCTGATTGCACACTTCCCATTTAGCAGGTCTTGATGCAGTGGGTGATAACTTCGGAGAATGAGAACAGGAGAACTGGTGAATAAATATGTTTCATGGTAATAACCACTACTGCAAGGGGCTAATTACTGAAGTAAATTGATCATTTTGTCTTAATTGATTTAAGCTTGTTAAAAAGGGCACAGTGCCAGATTCGTTAGCCGTGAGCACTTTATCTGGATGACAGTAATTGAAGGTGAATGCTCTCGTTTCTTGTCTTTCTCTGCCCTAACTAAGCATCAAAGACATCCATCATAACTAATGGACAAGTACTGTACTATAAATCCAGAATAGACAGAGATGTGGAGAGAGCCTTGGCTGAGAGGCTTTCCTGCTGCAGGGATTGATCAGCACAAATTTGAGAAGACTTTAAAGAGGGGGAAATTCCATCAGACCGAGAAAAAAGTCTAAATTTAAAAATCCAGTGTGGGGTCTAGTCTGTTTAAGTTAAGACAGCCATATAATAAAAATAAATAAATAAAACCAAACCAAACAACAACAAAAAAAAAGAAAGACAGGTTTGATTTTGGAAGAATATACTCCTCGCTGTCAGGTACAAACCTCCTTTGTCCGAAAATCCTTATTTTCATTTTCTCCCATACTGTAAATCAGTACCATTGTTCACTCCCACTCACTGTATATCTATAGTTGTAAAAATATTTAACTTATCAAAAGTGTTTAAATCCCCATGTACACTAAACTAAACATAATACCCAGTTAATACAAAACCAATCTATTTATTTTATTTATTTATTTTTTTTTTCATTTTTGGAAAATAGCAGTTTTGGATTAGGAGGTTAGCACCTAATAGCTGCAAAGCTTAAATCTCATCTCATTTTCCAGCTGCGTCCTTTAATATTGCTAGTTTGTTGACTTCCCAATGTTAACCAATGAATTTGTTGTATTTATCAGCCATGTTTGCAGCTACATTTTCAAACATAGCTGGGAAACACCAGCCAGCACAGCAAAATGTGTTCCAAAATGGTGAAATAGATACATTTGTTTGCAGGGACAAATAAACAAACACAGTGAGCAGTCACAGTTAACTTTCTCCCTGCACTTCAGTCCTCTACAGAAGTTCTGAAGTTGTTAGGGCCTTGTGGGCCAGAGGAATAATGGTATGAATTTAACCCATCTACCACTCACCAGCTGTGGGTATTGTCACTTTGGTGTTCCCAGTGGAGTTATGAAAGCAACTAGAGAAAGAGTCTAATAAATTTTCATCTTTCAGAAAAGTCCCCAACAGAGCTGCCTGAATGCAACATTTAACTTAATGTTAAACCTCTATATTTATGCTTTCTCCTCTCTACATTTGGAAATTCAGTAGGGATGATTCCATGGAACTAAGTGGACTAAGGATCAGATTGGCCTAACACATATTTAGAAAGCAAATAAGGCCGGAGAGTATTGTTTCCAGAAGTCTCATAACCCGTTTCCAGTAACTACTATACAGCATTTGGTCCATATTCTTTGTCAGATCGCCATCCTTCCATTTAGCTCCACTGTTTTTATTTCAAAAAGAAGGGGGAAGAATTTGTAATTTAGAGAAACTGAGCTAAAAAGGAAGGGTGGCAGGTTTTCAGGGTGGAGTTGGTGACAATGACACAGAAAAAGATCCAAGTCAACCATCTGTGTGTGTGTATGTTTGTGTGTGTTTGTGCCCATCCAGCAGCCATAGAATATCAAGATATCGAAGAAAATACAATTCTGTGGAGAATCACTGCCGCCATGTATGCGTGTGTTTGTGTGTGTGTGTGTGTGTGTGCAAAGAATATTGCACTGCAGAGGATGATCCTTAAATTCAGTATCTATTTTAATGCCCTTCCAGTCACACAAACACACTCATTCACACTCTCTATGAACTTTCAGTCTGAGCTCAGGAGTGGAAACTTATGTAATGTTTTTTTTTTTAAATCATAACCTTTAGACTTAGTGTTGTACATTATTTTTGTACATCTTCTACATGACCAAAGCTTTATATGGGGCCCCATAGCTTGAAATCATTTCTCAGAAAAATAATTGAAATTGAAAACAAATGAAAGCTCAGGATTAACTATGTGAGCTGTGTCTTAGTTCTGTAAACACTTCAAGGAGTCTTCCTATTATGGTCTGCAGGGTTTTGTTCTGGGTTTTGGTTGTTTCCAGTGTTCATATAATAAGTTTGGGTTCACTTTTCATTGAGCATTATTCAGCTATCTGCCTCCTGCATCTTTAGTCTGCATTTGTACTTTTGTATCTCAAGTATTGTGAATCCATGACCCAGCCTACTCTGTACCCTACAGTAACTGGCTACTATTTGTTGGTCAAACTGGTTAACTCTGAATTAGGCATGAGGACTGATGAGTCAAAAGCAGAGGTGGATGAATGTCCTCACAAATGTACGACTGGCTTTGTTGTTGTGGGTACCCACATAAGCATGAATTTTTGTGACCATAGGATCATGTATCAAACAATGAAACAAACCTTACAGGTTATGGTGTTATTTATGCTATTTTTTTTAAATGGGAAAAAACAAATTTAGAGTATACCCACGTCTCCAGGGAGCACTACACCACTGCTTCTTGGTGCTAAGTAGACTAAAATACATCAAGAGAGTATTTCCCACACCATTACACCACCAGCAGCAGCCTGATCCATTGGTACATGGCAGCAGGGATCCATACTTTCATGATTCCACCAAATTCTGACCCTACCATCTGAATGCTGCAGCTGAAATGGAGACTCATATGATATTTTTCCATCTTCTATTGTCCAGTTTTGGTGAGTCTGTATGAACTGAAGCCTCCGTTTCCTGTTCTAAGCTGACATAAGTCGCACCCGATAGGGTCCTCTGTAGGGCTGCACGATATATCATAAAAAATCGTGATCTCGATTCCCACATAATGATTTCATTACTACACATGGCAATTTTTAAGCATTTTATATGATGAGCTGCATCAAACAAAAGTTCGCATTTTCCTCCCCGATTCTTACAGCAGGTGCCCACAAATGCAGCACTGGGCTGCCTCCTCCCTCACCTATTCAATACAGGGAGTCCGCCTATAGCTAAATGTTTGGAAAGAGTCAGCGAGAACTATGGAGTACAGTCTGCGCTCTGCAGTAATGAGGGTTAAATGAATGGAGACTAAAACCCACACGGTCATGGCAAGGGTCAACCCACCCACCGTCGTGCTCCAAAACGGTTTTCCATTTGACAGTGTAAAATTATTATGGATTTAAACCAATAAATAATAAAATAATGCTAGCTATAGTTGCAGCGCTGCAAGGCAACACCACAAATACCTTAAACGTCAGCACAAAGTATAGCACAATGATGACCCGAATAAACACTGCACAACATGAGGGAATTAAAAAACAATGAACACTAAAAAAAAAAGGTAAAAATCGTGCCAGAGAATCGTGATCTAATTTCTGAGCAAAATAATCGTGATTCACATTTTTACCTGAATCGTGCAGCCCTAGTCCTCTGGCAGGGTGCGAGCCACAGGGGAGCATGTTTCACTAAGCTCCCCAAGAAGTTTGTTAAAAACATTAAAAAAATAAACCTAAAAATAAGCATTACCATTGATGAGAGCACAGTGCATAGGTGTGCTTATCTCATTATGTATGTACATTTGTCAAACTGGATCGAATGATGACTTTTTGGGGAAATATCCTATCAGCATCACCACAGACAGGGTTTCAGTTCTTACAGGTACAGTACATGTACTGGAGTGATTACAAGGCTTAAAAGCAACTTTCCTAACATCCACTCCATACATGATCTTGCTCTCTGCTTAGAATTGGGTAGCTGTAGCCCATTGGATAGAGTGGTGGCCTGTGGAACAGGAGGTCGGCGGTTTGATTCCACCCTGCTACATGTCGAAGTGTCATTGGGCAAGACACTGAACCCTACCTTGCCTTCCGATGTGCCTATCGGGGATATGAATGTGTGAATGTTTGCTCTCTCAAATGTAAGTTGCTTTGGATAAAAGTGTCTGCTAAATGATGGTAGTAGTAGTAGTAGTAGTCGAAGAAGAATTGGCAGTCGATGACTCTCTGAAAGATGTTCTGTAACCATTTGGAGTTTTTCATATCCAAGTTGTATGGATTATACCACCAATCTGTAGATCTAAATGTACAGATTTAAAAATCTCCCAAATCGTTCCTATCACATGGTTAGTGAGTAGCTATAAGTATGAGTATATAACTAAGTATAAGTATGTAACTGTGGACACTCACCGCACTCATCAGAAGCGGCTCAGTCAGCTGTGGCTGTAAGCTGGTCACAGCGCTTTCATTTCTAGTGAGTACTCCACAACGGGTATGCGATCTGGGACAGCACTGCGTACTGCACAATCATATACTAAGCCATTGAGTACATAGTACGGTTAGTATACTCAGTTTTGGATTTTGAGTATTTAGTATGGAAGTATGGGATTTGGGACACAGCACTACAGTATGTCAGCTCTCTGCTGCCATAAATTTCTTCCTGTAATGTAACTATCTGCTTCAAAACTGGACATGGTTTGTGTTCAGAGAAGATATTCTGCACACCTTGATTGGAAACTAATAGTTTGTTAAGTTTCTGTTTCCTTTCTACCATCTCAAGTCTGTCCGTTCACTTTTGATATGAACAAGACATTTTGATCCCGCCAACTACTACTCCCTGGATATTTGTACCTGACCCAGTTACCCAAGTATGAATGATCCATTCAAGAGCTGTGATTGGCTGATTGAGAACTGGTTGATAGAGAACCCTGATTGATTAACCCAATAGGCTCCAGTCATCTGAAGACTATGTAATTATAAATTATAATCCACATAAAATAATAAAATTAATAGCATGACACATACTAGGCACACTCCCAAATTATTCCACAAAATGTGACATAACCCAGGCCCATTTCACTTTGTAAAAGATTTAGTTAATCATCAATTGACACTGTGGAGATTCTTGCAAATGACAATTGGCTGGGACATAATGTCCCTCGAACAGCTGTCTAAGGCCACATTCAGAAAAGATTCTGGCATTATGTTTGGAACCTGGCCATTTAGCAACAATGTCCAGAATCCAGTAGTCAGCATTAAAGATGATTTGATCTTGTTAAATCTCTTACTGTTCATATAGATTGCTTCATCTTCTGATGGTGCTATTGTGAGAACATGTGTCCCATCCCAACATGGTGTGTGTGGGACGGTGGATGGAGTATGCCTGGGGGGAGGGCGTGAGAGGACGGATGGTGGTAGGAAGGTGTATGAGTGGGAGAATGGATGGTGGGAGTTTGGTGTGCGTGGGTAGGTGTATGGAGTATCAGTGGGAGGATGGATGGTGGTTGGAAGGTGTATGCGTGGTAGGATGGATGGTGGGTGGATGGATGGAGTAAGCACGGAAGGATTGATGGTGGATGGATGGAGTATGCGTGAGAGGATAGAAGGTGGGAGGACGGGGTGTGAGTGGGAGGATGGATGGTGGGAGGATGGAGTATGCATGGGAGGATGGATGGTGGGACGATGTGGGTTATAGGATCTGTCTGATGTCTGTGGGAGTGAGGGAAGTGGTTGTGTGGGTGCGAGTGGATGGGTGCGGGGTGGTGTGTGAATTTAGAGGTTGTGCGTGGAGGGGCGGGAGGGTGGGCAGGATGGGTTCTCGGGGTGCACGACTTGGGCACTGGGGTGCGGGCCGGCCCCTGACGGTGGTGAAGTACTTCCGCAGCTGCAGATCCATGTCGGGTCTGAAAGAGATACACATGGAGGCACTGCAGACCTGCGCAGAGCATACGTCAGTGACACCGTAACCCTCCTGGGCCCGTATCCCTGAAAATTCTTACCTCTAAAAGATGCTCTTAGTGTCCAAATTCTAAAAAAATTCTTATAATCATCACGTTTTCTTAGAATTTTCCCTAAAAGTTAAAGGCAGATTTTAGTAGAGATAAAAAAGCTATTCTTGAAATCTCCTAGCACCTAAAAGAGCTCTTAAGTGGAGATCTGCTAAGAGCAGTCAAGAGGACTTTTAAGCCACTTAGGAGTTCCCTAAGCAGAGGACAAGATGGCTGATGAAAGACAGAGAGATGTTCTCCAGACACTGGATGACAATGAACTGTAAAAATGCTTCAGATTGGATTGTGCAGGTAACATGTTAGTTGAGCTCATTAGAGATGCACTTACCTCCCTAACCTGAAGCTATAACCCAATATCACCAGAAATGAAAGTGATAACAACCTTGCACTTTTTGGCAACAGGGAAGATGCAACAATGCAGTAGTGATGACCTGGGCCAATCACAATCCTCCATCAGCAGGGTGATAACCCAAACACTAACAGCATTGTCACAAGCCCAAGTTGTGCAACAATTTGTGTACTTTCCTCTTGATACACACACTTTACAGGCACACAAAAGGGTATTCATGCCACTTGCAGGATTCCCTGGTGTTGTGGGTGAAATTGATGGGACACATGTTTGCATAATAGCTCCGTCAGAAGATGAAGCCATGCATGTGAACAGAAAGGTTTCACAGCAGCAATGTCCAAATCAACTTTAATGCTGACTACTGGATTCTGGACATTGTTGCTAAATGGCTAGGTTCCACACATGATGCCAAAATCATTTCTGAAAGTGGCCTTAGACAGCTGAGGGAAATTGTGTCCCAGCCAGTTGTCATTTGCAAGAATCTCCACAGTGTCAATTGATGATTAACTAACAAACTGCCAGAAAGCTGCATGTCTGCTGAAACTGTCAGCAGTTTTACATCAGGGTTAAAAACTTTTCTATTTGCAGCCTTTTATGATGCATTATTTGTTTTCTCTTTCTTCTTTCTTTCTTTCTCTTTCTTTCTTTCTTTCTTTCTTTCTTGCTTTCATGATTTTACTTTTGTTTTTAATTCTTTATACTGCTTTTTGCACCTTGCTGTAATATTTCTAATGTTTGTATGTAAAGCACCTTGCATTACCATGTGTGCGAAATGTGCATTACAAATAAACTTGTCTTGCCTAAATATTTTACAGTGTGAAGTGGGCCTTGGTTGTGATACATTTTGTGGAATCATTTGGCGAGTGGGCCTAGTATGCATGCTCCTGTTAATTTTATCATTTTACATGGATTATAGTTTATAATTACATAGTCTTCATAGGACTGGACCCTATTGGGTTGATGAATCAGGGTTCAACCTAACCTAGCAACGGGGTCCACCACACCTCCTCACTAAGTTAAGAGTTTCTGTCAATTCCTTGCTTCTGAGAGTGTTCTGGGGTCACTCCCAAACTAAGATTCCTTGCTTGGAATTTTAAGGCTAAGTTAGGAGCTCTCTGACAGGATTCTTAGAATTTTTAGGGATATGGACTCTGATGCGGATGACGTGCGAGTATAAACCCAACTTAGGTGAATGGATGATTAGTTGTGTCAATAAGCAATTTAACAGGTAGACCAAATAAAAAGGGCAATTTGAGTTGTTTTAACATATGTGGACAATCCATTTAAAAACCTATAGCACAAAAAAAACAGGTATGACTTCATTACTGGTGAGTTTTGAGGTAGAGTATATCATCACCTGTAACAAGTTTTGCTGGCATTGATACATTCTTCAAGGTATTTGGTATTTTGTCCACAAATAAGGTTACCCAACAGGAACCTACACTCTCAGAAAAGTCGATTAAAAAGGTCTGTAAAAAGTTTTCTACAAGTTTAAATTCAACCATTTGAGTGGACAGAACCCCCCTGAGAACAAATGTGGATAGAACAATGTAAAAATTTAGCCCAGACTTTTTGACGGTTTTGTGCATAATGAGCTGCTTCACTTCACTAGGGAGCAGCATTGTGCAGTGCCCACTAGGGTTGGGCAGTAATACGGTACTACAGGATGCCACAGGGTCTAAAAAATTGCAGTGTTTTAGTTTTAATACCGTCAATGAAAAATAAATGTAATGCGTTTATCGTCTAATTCATGGAAACACTAGGAGTAGACTGTTGAATTCTAATGATAATCACATCCTTTTCTGCCTGATAATGTTTACTTCTTCACAGTATCAAGGGAACCAAGGAGAACTTGCGGTTGTTGCTTTCTATTACAGCAGAGGAAAACTTCAGTTGTGGAAAGAAAATAGATGTAAACAACACAGAACTTTTAATTAGGTAAGATTGCTCTTGTCTGAGGCCGCTGCATTCATGGTAAAGACTGTATTCTTTGATATATTCAGTACTCCAGTACTGAGATGGAGGAATGAATGGATATTTTTGGGGTTTCTCAGAAAGAAGGAAGTCTGTTCGCTAAATTCATTTTCATATATAAGCAATAAAACAAACTAAAATTACATGTCTCAGGCTTTTAAAAATAAATGTTTGCTGCAGTGAATTGTAAACGGATTCCGCAACATCCGCATCACCTGCCTTGTCAAGTGACGAGATTTGTTTATATAGACAGAAATGCACATAACTGTTCCTCCAGAGCTGCTACCCTGCAACTTTTAGATGTATTCCTTCTCCAAAACACCTGAATCATATAAATGTCTCGTTAGCAGCCTGCAGAGCTGAATGACAGCACATGAGCTAATTCAGCCATATGATTCAGCTCCTTAGCATGGCGTTTATAAAGAAAGTAACGGTTAATTATCTGACCTAAACTGGAGTAAAGTAGTCGCTGACCGACTCTGCCTTGCTTCTAACATGGCACAAACATACATTTTAATGTTACATAGAATTAGCTCACCTGTCTAGTAGAAAGGCTGCAACCTTCAAGTCCTTTTTTTTCTCCCTCATTAATTGTCTCCATCTCATAAATGCCGCCCCAATGTAGACTCTTGTTTTCTCCCGATTAACCCTAATCCTAACCCTATTTCTTTTTCGTGGTATTTTGACCTCCCTCTCAGGCGGCAAAGAATACAAATGGTCCTCCATGTCAGATTGTGTTCCACACGGTTGTGTTTACTTCCTTCTTCTCCTCCCCAGGTACTAGCGACTGTGGTAGCAAAACACTGTGGTAGCAGGGTGTGTCCCTAAGTTTGACAGAAGGATCCCTCAGTAAGTACTGCATGAACAATTGTTATCCAGCTTAGCTGATAGAACTAAATGGGTGAGAAATTATGAGGAAACTTCTGTCAAAAAAAGTAAAAACAGAGTTTCACTTTCATAAATTGTCACTCCAAACTTTACTGTGCAAAAATGAAGCAGCATGTTAACAGTAGAAATGTGGATTGTGGTCAGACCAATTAAATTCAAGATCCTTTTTTGGGAAGAAATGGACACCGTGTCCTCCAGACTAAAGATAAAAAGGATTACCCAGACTGTTGGGGTTGTATCAGTGCCCTTGGCAAAGCTCAACATCAATGCTGCCATCACTTCTGTGATGGCTGCCTGCAGTCTTGACCTGCCCTCACTACAGAATGTGTGGGGAAACTTTAATATGAAAAGATAACTATGCCCAAAAACGTTTGCACACCTTAAGACTAATTAGCAGGAAAAGTGGAACAAAAGCTTCATTGCTTTGTACACCAGTTGCAAGGATACAGCAGACTGCCTGCATTTACATGAGATGCCCTTTAATAGGGAATAAAAGTTAATTCCGCTTTAAAGTATTGGTTGGATTATCCCCCCTTTTAATTTTGAATTGAATAATTCCTCTATCATGTATACCTTCATTCCACTTTAATTCCAGTTTTTCTGCGCATCGCTCCATTGTCCTGTTGTCATGATATGCACATATATGCTGGCTGCCTGGAGCGAGGACTACAGTAAACTCAAGCAAAGTCTGATCATGTGAATGTAAAGTAGTATGCTTGTGTCCAGTGGCTGCTTCAAAACTAGAAGAAGAATCAAGAAAAAAAATGTATTTGGTTTTTCCATGTTGTAGTAAAAAAGTAAAGAAGCAGGAAACAGAATTCTTCTGTCCAGTCCAATCGGAACCTTTCCCAAATCCCAGATGTAAAGTGGATTTAGGAAAATACGTTTTCCATATAAACCTTAATTCTGAATTATTTTATTAATGTAAACTCAACCATTTTTCAGTTTCTTCCTCATGCTACAGTAATGTGAATTCATAAAAGTGAATTTAATATTGAGTGTCATAGTGACCGATCCGTTTTTCTAATCAACTGCTGTTGTTTAATGTGATTGTGTAAGCCAAAAAAACTCTATTGGCAAGCACCTGTATCTGTGTGGAGATAAACACACACATACCCACATGTTTTAAGTCTCATGAGACCAACTCTACACAGGTAAAGTAGTTCAATCATTCAACATGACAGGCTCCACAAGGAAAACACACTCTGAATCCCTGCAGGACTGAGCCCGAAGCTATACAACCCAGAGCTAGTGGCTGATTTTGATTCAACTGCTCTTGGTTAAAATTCCTTGGAGACTCTCACCTGCGTCTCTGCTGGCTACGCAGGGGCTTTGTCTCCACTACAAAGAGCTCAGGGTAGAACTGGGGTGAATAAACCGACATACTGTTGATTTTGATTTTAATTCATTCATAAACAGAGGCGTGTGGACCCCTCTGAGACGCTACCTGCACACTACACATGGAGCATATAGTGACTTAGCCCATTGTTTTTTGTGACAGGGTAATGCTTCTCCAAAGCACTTAACAGTGTGTTTCTCCTTCACACAGTTATGCATACAGAGCAACATATGTATTTGTACATTTCATATACTGTATGAAGCTCTTTTTTCTTTATTATAATGATTTTTATAACTCACACTGACAATGGGACCTCCAAATTGTTCTATTTACTGGGGATAAAATGTTGATAAAATGTGTCTGTAAAAGAACGTCAGACTGAATTAAATTGTCATTTGGTTGTAATGGTACCATACCTGTATGTGACTGCTGGTGACCTCACTCGGGTACCACTAGTACTCTGTGGTATCCCAGTTCAAAATAAAAACTTTTTTTTTTTTCTAGTTTTGTACTAATATGAATTTGTACCATACCTCAAGACTGGTTTAATTGCCTAAACGTAATCCAGCCAAAACATAGCACAGGATTGTTTGAGGGAGGAAACTGACTCATTGGAGATGTTGAGCAATAAACAAAATTGTGAACGTGAATCTGTAGCAGACATTAATAACAACATAATAACAGAAAAGTTTTTCTAAGGATACTTTGGTTTAAAGGGTCTGATTTGGGTCAGCCTTTTAACTGTAAACATTGTTCCCAGAGACAGTAAGAAATCTGCTCCACCACCAAGCTGCAAACATGCTTCGGAGTACCAAGTTTTAAACTAAAATCAGCCCCCTCCACAGCCTTTAGTAATATTGCAAAACCTGGAGGAAACTGGAGTCAGACGTTACTCGTGTTTGACAGAGGTACTACTTACAACAAAAAAGCAAGCAATGGAAAACAAGATAACCAATACTGTAGCAATTCATACAGCCAAATGCCTCACCTCCACTAAGCGGCTCAGATTGGTTTAGATTGGTTCAGGTAGGTTTGATATGGTATTCTTTGCCCTTTTGTGCCCCTCACAAAGGCACCAAACTCTTTCTGGGCACCCTCCCATAGGAATGTAGTTCAGTATAGGTCAAAATGACTGGTACCACATACTGTAGCTGTTGATTAAGGGAAAGTAAAATGTTGCTTCTCATGAACAGTGCAAGACATACACAGTATACCCCACAGGAGCTCGTATCCACTCAAAGTTGAGAAGATGTGAAAAAGGTACCATTAAACTACTGCAAGGCCTGGTCACACTGGACTTTTCACAAAATGTACACCGATTAAAAGATTCTCATAATCATACCCTTGATCTGGTTCTGACTTATGGCATTGATAGTGAAGAATTCATGTTTTTTCCTTATAATCTTGTAGTGTCTAATCATTTCTTAATAACATTTTAATTTACTTGCATCTGTATTTTCTAAAATGCCCATAGAAAGCATCCATCTAAGGTTAATCCAACACAGGTTGATCTTTTTTTTGATAGAATGACGACTTTAGTGCGTACAAATGTGCTCATCCACATGCTGTGCAGTTCTGCAGAGGCCTGCTAACCAGCTATGCATCTGATTCAGCTCCTGATGTAAATCATCAACATTTGATGGTTTAGTCA
>JBBDHI010000003.1:7662073-7673863 GCA_037177115.1 Craterocephalus stercusmuscarum
TATGTATTGGTTCATCAGGAGGCGGAGTCAGCAGAAAGAAACATTTCTGTGATGTCAGCAGCTCAGATGAGAGATGGAAATCAAAACAGCTTTACAGAGAACCTGTCCCACTAGTTTCCAAACGTCTGCAGACACTGATTCTGGCAGTATGTTTTATCAATCATGCTGAACCATGTATCTATCTTCCTCAAGGACGTAGCAGTTCCACTTTATTTTCTTCTGGAGGGAGGGCCGTCAAGTGTCTTTAATTTTCTCATGAGGTAGAGGTCCACCACTTTAACGTTTACATCATGAAAACCATGAGCTGGTTTTATCCAGTAGAGGGCATCCTGATTTTTAAACATAGTGGTTTTCACTGCAAGTAAGTAATGTGTGGTTTACAGCTCAAAAAAACATATTTTAGTGTAAACTGCCCCTTTAATCCAAAGGTTTTCCCAATTTGAAGTTTTATTTATGTACTTGTCTTACCGTATAGGTACAACTCTGCCCCCTGCACTCTCCACATATTTGACATAAGAGGCAGCGATGTATGAAGAGCCACGAGCATACAGGTCTCCTGGGAGATTTTCTTGTGCCAACATGCCTGAGAAATGAAGAAAACTTGTGAAGTTACACAAATGCAAAGACATTTTATATTGAGAGAAGAACTTCTTAGAGGTCGCTGCTTAAGTGAAGCAACAATTCATCAGCTGCACAACAAATACCTTAATGTCTGATTATATTCATCAGATCACACTGATACCTTTGGTGAAAAGTTGTGATGATAAAGACAATATATTTCTCTGTCCCTGAGCATGCTGGTAGGTCATGAGATCACAATGATCACAGTGTGGATAGTAAAAAAAAAGAAAAGAAAGTGCTTCATGTCTATAATATTACTTCGTTATCTGCCTGGATGTCTGTCATGAGACATCAAAATTTGTGTTTACAGCAACAGTCAAATACAAGAAAACAAGAGACTGTTTCACACAGCATGGCCCTGCCCACCTCTGACACTATCAGTCAGAATCAGTTCAGAGGAAGCACAAAACAACCTCATCTCAGTGTAAAAGGAGGATCAAACTTTGATATACACTAAGTTGTTGTGCAGAATGAAATAAGCATCACAACAATCTCATTCGGTCCTTAAGTTCCTTCACATTCCCAGCACCTACAACACAACCATTTACATGTTGGACTTTGTGAACAATAGTTGTTTTTTTTTTCATGGAAATAAGCTACTCTCAGGTGACATTGACCATACTGTAACAGTGTTTCAGGCGTGGCACCATGTATGCTTAACATGTGAATGTCCCTTTAACCCTAACCTGAAACTCCCCACTGACTGGTTAGACCTGAGGAAGCCTTTCAGATGAGAGGTGGAGTGTCTGAGAAATACAAAGACATTCAAGTCCATTTGCCTTTTGTTAAAGCTTTTAGGGTCACCACAGCCTGAATAACTGCAAATTTATTCCAGCATTTGGTGTGTTTTAACTCCTCGTTCAACATCAAGCCGAGTGAAATTAGACCCACTTGCATTTGCTTACCAAGCTGGGACAGATTTTTATCTAATACAGGTTATGCAAGCACCTAGAAAACCCAATTCACACGAAAGACTTCTATTTGAAGACTTTCCATCAACTTTTACCAAGATACAAACCCATGACTTAACTGAGCAACTTGCTTCTCATTGTTATTTATTGACCAGATAAAAATCTGTAAATGTCCAATATGATCATCATCTCAAATACAAGTTCCCCACATGGCGGCCTTGTTTGATTCCATCCTCAGGTTTGATAAAAACACAGAGGTAGCTAAAAGAGAACAGCAGAGGATCCACTTGATGAGGAAGCTTAACTATTTTAATGTTTCTAAAAGGCTTTTACATATTTTTACCATCCCTTTAGTGAAAGCCTTTCATCGTTCTTTTTCATTTGTCGATTTTACGGATTGTAAATGAAGATCACAAATAGCCTCAGTAGAAATCTCAACGTCTGCTTCAAGATAACAGGAGCCCACACAATTCCACCATAAAGCAAAGAGTATCTGGATCATTAAAATGATGCTAACTGAATCCAAGTCAAATATTAAGAAACATACTAAACTATTTTTCTTTAGTGTGGTAGTTCAAACTTTCACTGCATAGTTATACAGTCTACTGATAGACCAAACTATTTGTGTTTTTTCTCGAATCCACTACTTAGGATTATGCTTGGAAGAAAATAAAAGAGGCAGAGCAATACAAAATTACAAAAAAGAAACAAAAAACGAAAATGCCCAAAACGCTGGCTCAGATTAAGTACAGACAAGTGAAAGATAAACTAACAAGTCATGACGAGTAAAAATGTAAGACATTGACTTCGTAAACTATATTTGGTATTTAATCACACTGATGTGGTTAAAAGAGTCACTTTCCCTGCAATCACACACACCTTTTCTCGAACATTCTCTTGACTATTACGTAACAAGCAGCCAAATCCAACTCTAGCAACCTGTCTGCACCCGAAAAGGCAGGCTCGTGCAGCTGTCTTACCGATGATCGGGCGCGTGTTGAGCTGCTGGCCTCGCTCCGCCGCACACAGCCTCGGGCCGCTCCAGAAGCAGCCGGTCAGCACCGCTAGCAAGGCTGCAGCCGGCCGGCACATGTCAAACTCCGCGCAGGGCTGTGGCAGCTGCAGTGTGAGGGAGGGATGTCGGCTGGATCGGGATGCACAGTGGCAATAAACGCGCCTGTTCTGTTAAGCCTTTAAGAGCAAAGTCCACAAAAAAAGCACAAATTGGAAGGATCAGAGTAAAGATGCCGCCTTCCGTGATGATGCTGAGTGACTGAACGATGATCCCGACGTGAGCCTGAGCATCAAACCAGTCACGTGTACAACTTGTGTGGACAGACGCTGGTGACGAAACAGCTCTATCCGTGTTTGACACCGTCTAGTCTACATAGGTGACGACGGAATGTTCCAGGTTTCTGTCTGGTGGGCGTGCTCTGCTTCTAGAAACATTACGCAGGATTTAAGTTATCCTCAGCAAGGACAAATGTAGTTTATTTAAGGCCCAGAATGGAAAGGTTTTAATGATAATGTTGGCTCATGTTCAAACAAGTAAAGAAGGCGACAGATGAGGCAAAGAAGGATGAATATTAAAGTAACTAATATCTACATGTTGGTATTGACTTCCCAACACATTTCAACACTTTCCCCAAAGGCTTCTTCTAACCTGCAGTGTTGTGCTGCTAGGATCTGAAAAAGTTACCAGTTACTTTGTTGATGACTTACATAAAAAATTAAAGTGATATTGTATAAAATAAATATTTAGTTACTTCAAAAGAACTTGCTCTAAAATACTCAAATTTATATCCTTCTGAAACTTCATTTTAGTGTGGTAGGAAATATATTATACTGTAACCCTAAACATCAAGTCATTTATCAACATTATTTTATTTAAGTTAACTCAGAAAATTTTTTTGAAAATAAATTAACATCCCAGATCAGTGGTTCCCGAACTGGGGGTCAGGACCCCAATGTGAGTCCTGTGATCATTTCAGAGGGTAGCCAGAAAATAATTAAAACTATATAGCCAATATTAAGTAAATAGGATTTTTTAAATTATGGCTGTCATAATTAAATCATGAATAAAGCGATAAAGCTAAAATTATATGGATTTTTGAACGCAAAAATCCACATTAATCCTATTTATTGAGACTCAGACTCAAGCCTTAAATCTAGAGGATCCTACAAGATGATCCATCTGACGCTATACAACTATTCATTCGTAAACATCAATGTAGGCCAATGCTATCTTGAGGATTGTGGCTCAAGACGTTTGTGTACCACTGGCCAAGATAGGTAGGCTAAATAAATTAATATAACAGGTGTTGTGGGATGCAGCATGTAGATACAGTACCCAAGAGCTAGGGGACAAAGCGTTAGCAGTTGCAGCACCAAAGCTCTGGAATTCTTTGCCTGTGCACATTAGAGAAGCTTCATCAGGGTCCATTTTTAAAACCCGTTTGAAAATCATTTTTATACATTGGCGTTTAACCCAGCATAGGACTCCTATGCCTTTTATTGTTTTTTCGTCATACTGTGCTCCTTCCGGTTTTATTATGTTATATCTTTATTGTATTCTGTGTTTTTAGTTGTTTACTTTTAGACCTCTATAGGTATTTGTGTTCAGCACTTTGTTACAACTGCTATTGTGTGAAAGGGCTCTATAAATAAAGTTGATGATGAAGATGATGAACACTGCTAACAGTAATAAGTGTCAGATAACATTGTGTCTCTGACTCACTTCAGCATTCTGTTAGTCATTCAAAACAATTACTTAGTTGACAGCATATGCAGCCAATAACCCTTTCGAAACTGAAACATTAGCAATAGCCCCGTTGCACATATTCCGGTTTTTAAAAAGCCAAATAATATCACTTTTCCAAACCGAATGGTAATGTAAATTCCTGTTGCCTATTGTCATCTCAGTTGTTTTCCTGCATGACTGTAAGAGCTATCAATTCTGAGATTTGCAATTTACTCACATTTTATTCCTGTCCAAGAGAGAGCGCACACAAGATAAAGTATAGCTCAGGTCCTCTCTGCCCAGTTTTTATAATGTGAGTATCTTGTATTACAGTGTTCAGTTTTTATGCTCCTCACATGTGAAATTACCTGACAGCTGCAGGTCTGCTGCTGAAACTCTCAGCATTTTTAATCAGGGTTAAAATCCTTTCTATTTGCAGCCTTTTAGCATTAGTGCTTTTTTTTTTCTCTCTGAGGGTTTCTGTTTTTCTCTCTTCCTTCCTTTCTTTCTTTCTTGTAATTTTACTTTCGTTTTTAATTTGTTTTAATTCTTTCTGCACCCTGCTGTAATCTAATGTTTGTATGTAAAACAGTTGTCATGGACATGGATTGTGCTATGCAAATAAAACTTGCCTTGCCTTGCCTTGCCTATTATGATTTTACACAATGGTTGCGGTCACAGTCTTCTTTTTTGCAGGGGCTGGCATCTCTGTTCACCTATTTGGCAAGTCACACTAAGCACAGCCTAGAGCGCCTCAGAAGTACACACAATGATAAACGTTTTCGGTGTAATGTGAGTAATTGGTTGCAAATCTACCTGTAGAAAAGAGTCAAAACTGCACTCTTGGTGATAGGAAGACAATAGCTACCCACGGCCACCTCTACTTTTAAGAGATGTTGTTTTTTCCAGTTTTACATCCTTCCACTTGAGGACAACAATGCACATTTTGGAAAGAGAAAATAAATAGATTGTGAGAGATAGAGTTGTATCATCTGTTGGTAATATTGGCTGCAGTGTGGAAAACTGGTTTCCATTCTTGTTGCTTCCATAAGAATAATTCCATGAAATACTTGAGGAGGGGGATAAACAGATCAGATCTCATAATGTCTCAGATTCCTCTCACAAATGTCTCAGCTTTTTCTGAATCTGAGACATTATGAGATCTGATCTGTTTATCCCTCTTTTCAAGTATTGCTCAAATAGTTATCTCAACTCAACCTCCTCTGTCTCAGTGATATCTTTTCTCTTTTTTGGCTCACTTCTTGCTCCTTAGGTAACCTTAGGAGAAATAATTCAGCAACAAATGATCAGAGTGATACGAATATGAGAAGCTCAATCTGATCTCACAAGATGAGAATGAACAACAGATGAGAAATGTTGCTTTCCTGTGGGAGGGTAAGAAGCAGCTAGGTGTGGTTAATCATGACTAAATTAATGATCATCAACACATGTGACCACTTTGTTGATCACTTTGTCTGAAGCACTCAGCTATGTGTTAACACAATACCAAGGACAAAATTGGCAATCAGCAGTGATCCAAGAGCATCGGCTGTCACTGCTAATCAATCTAGGAAGGATTATAAGGTCATGTCCAAACAATGCACTAGAGTTCATCATTTCTTGGTGAGAAAAATTATTCATAATTTATTCATTCAGGTGTGATGACATTCCCCAGTTTCGACTTCCCAGTGTTGAGGTAAATGGAACGCAGCATAATTCTCAGGAGTGGGAATCTCAGCAAGTTCACAATGTTGAACTTTACAATTCTTAGAGAAACCACAAAAAACCCATATGCTATACTCAGAAAATAAAGTAGGGGATAAATGATTGTCATTGGGGTGGTACCCTCAAAAATATTGCTATTGTAGTGTTAGTAGTGGGTAACTATTTGTATCCTTGCAGTTTTTACCTGCATTAAAAAACAGTATTGTTCCTATGGGAGGTTGGCATTATTTGATAATACTGGTCATAATATGGTACAAACTCTGAGGGTAGAAAGAAGTTAAGGGTAGAAATAAGCTCCCACTGTTTAGGGTAAAACAACAACACTTTTTAGCGTACTATCCCAGTGACAACTGGACACGATTTTCTGAGACTGTACAGGCCCCAGTCAGCATGTTGGACGTTAGAGCTCATGACTGGCCTATTAGAAAAAAAAATGATGGTTATAGCCTTCTTTGCTGAGTTACTGGAGAAAGTGTCTTCTCTCTAAAACAGTTAGTTTAGATTTGCAAAGCTGCATCTGAACAAACCGCAAGACATCTGGAACAATGTCCTTCGGACAGACCAGACCAAAATTTAGAGAAAAACAACCACCGCATCAGCACCAATTACTCAAACCAGGTGCCAAGTGTGGTGGTGTGTGGCAGATGGCCATCGTCCCTGAGCCCAGTTCAACCAGTTTTTACACTCACCAGCTGCTCTGTTCATGCTCAGGATTGGGATTGCTCTGCTTTTGCTAGCATGGCAGGATGAAGGAGGGCCCGGATGGGGATCATTCCCATGACCTCCTGGGTGAAAAGCCATGTGTGCTGACCAGTCAGCCAAAGGGATGTCCCTGTGGCCAAGTAGCCAGGGTGCATGATCAGCCAGAGACATAGTGACAGTACCCTCACTGTCAAACTAGGCAGTCTTTTTTTTTTTGTTTTAATTGGTCACAATGAAGTGAGTTGACTTAACTATGTTTCTGTCTTGAGATGACTTTGTTGTGAATTGGCATGTTAAGGTTGATCTTATTGTCCTTCCATATAGTGTGTTTAACTTAGATATGATGTGAACAAAACTTACTGTACATGTGATATGCACTTAGACTGAACGATTGTGGTCAGGGCCTAGTTGTCTTAGTCTGACTCAGGATGATTAAGAACCGGACCAATGTGTTCCAGAGAGAAGAACAATGTGGGCAATAGCTGATGAAAATTACTGATAACTGTGTGTATGAGGAAATCTTAATTTATTGTGGTTTAAATGATGTGACAGAAGGAAGATTCTTTGAGCCTGCACACCAGAAATGCTGAACTGACTTTTTCCATACGATCCCTACTAGATCAGTTTTCATAAAAAATCCAGAAAGTCAATTTATTTGACCTCGAACTCATTTACAAATGCTTTACTTGGTAATAATAAAGAATTTCTTTCTAAAAGCCCAGTATAAAAAAATGAATCTAATTGAATAAAACTGAACTGAATGATTACATGGATAATTGATGATTTGGTCTTGTTCTGCAGCTACAGGACCCATGCAAAGCTCAGCTGAAACAGGTTTTATGTTAGTTGAATAAGTAATGAGAAGTAAAAGATCTCGTTATTTATCTAAAAACTTGTAAAGACTGAGCAGTTGAAGTTCATCCTAATGCATTGCTGTTTTTTTCTATGTTAGGTTAGCAAGTGTTTGGGAAGACCTCACAGGATTATTATTTTTATTTGGTAATTTGTTAAAATCCTTTGTTTGTATTGGCTTACTTCTTACTGCATTTTGACTGCTGTGCATCTGCACTGCAGTGCTGCAGCCTATACATCCCGTTTTTTTAACATAATTTATTACACTGTGGCTGCTTCCACTGAACTTCCTGTTTGTCGCATCTGGTCACTGAGCTACAACAAAAAGAGCTGCAGAAAAAAGGACGTATTTCTGTATGTTTGTGTGTGCAGCATTTATCGTGACTCAGTGGAATTTAACACTCAAGGGAAATTAGGCAGTTGCAGCAGAGTGTGGATATTGTTTATCTTTGCAAAGATATCGAATGTGTATGCATATGTGGGTGTGTGTGAGAGAGAGACAGAAAGAAAGAAAGAGAGAAAGAACATGAAGAAGCAGAGAGTGTGAGGGTAGAAAGAGACTGCAGCAAGAAGAAAAAGGTTTTCAGCATGTGACCCTGCTTGTTTTCATTTGAGTAAGACAGCACTTTCTGAGAGATTTCTATACTGCAGAGGGACAAATTGCAGTGGTGTTATCACACCACAAGAGGTCACAATTCTCCATCAAATAGTCCAAGACTGTGCTTACATACTGTATACACTGTATACACTACTCACTAAAAGTTAGGGATATTTGTCTTTGTATATGATGTCAGTACATGAGACGCACTATAACTATTATACTATTGAATGCACACACACATGTTCAATATTTAAGCACTTATTGTACAACATTCTGTTCTCAAAAAGGTCAATAACCACTAAAAATGTGAAAAAGGAGTCTGAACCATGAAATGTTCACTGAATATTCTGGTTCAATGATAGTGCTCAATTAACACCGTCTGCATTGTCAGACCAAGACGACGCCTAACACATGACAAGTTATTGAGACATTGATATTTTCGTTGCCACACCCAAATCTTGTTAATTCTTTCATAAAATTAAATGAAACAAAAGACTTTCCACTGTGTTATTCTGCTTAAATTAATATAAAAATAATCAAATGATTAAAAACACATAAAATCAATAATCAAATAAACCATAAAACACTAAAACAGAAGCAGAGTCTCATGCCAGTTCGAAAGCCGAGGAATAAAAATGGGTCTTAAGACGTATTTTAAAAATGGACAGTGAAGCGGATTGTTGAATGTGAAGGGGAAACTCATTCCACAGTTTTGGAGCAGCAATTGAAAAAGCTTTGCCGCTTCTGAGTTTACTTTTAGACCTAGCAACAGGTCAGCGAGGAAGATGGCAGGGATGGAGCAGCTCAGAGAGGTAAGAAGGGGCCAGACTGTCTAAACACTTAAAAGCAAATTAAAGAATCTTAGAATAAACTCTAAAATGCACAGGCAGCCAGTAGAGGGACCCCAGGACGAGGGTTATGTGCTCCCTCTTACATACTCCAGTCAGAATTGGGTGCCGCTGCGTTTTGTACCAACGCACAAGGGAGGACTGGTTGATCCCAAAATAAAGTGCATTACAATAATCTAGCCCAGATGTAATGAAGGCATGGATTACTGTTTCAAAGATGCCCATGTGCAAGGAAAGGTTTGACCTTAGCCAGCAGTCTAATTTGAAAAAAGCTGCACTTAATCACTGAGCTGATTTGCAGATCCAATTTAAAATCATTATCCATCTTAAAACCCAAGTTAGAAGCAAACGGCCTTCAAAAAAAAGGACCAAACAACATCACCTCATGTTAATACATTAACAACATGTTTAACTCCTTACTATTTGGCGCCTTAAAATGAAAAAGTGCAATGAAAAATCTTTTAATGTTGATAATGTTAATAATCTTTTAATGCTGATAATGAGCTGTTTGTAGATTTGAGCCCTCTGCCATTCCCAAATTCAACCTACTACTACTTCTTAAAATATTACAGTTTTTTTTACTTTAGTCAGTACTGTCACCCAGTGGAACTATACTACCCTCTCTGTCATGACATTTCTGCAGCCATCGGGTCACATTACAAAGCCATTCTGCTTAAACTGATATTTCTGAAATGGAGAGTGAAGCATCTCACTAACCAAATATGTTATGGTACATTAGAATTGACATTTTTTATACAGATAGAGAACAAGTGACACTGTAATAGACATCTACTGTACAATATCCAGGATCAGTGTTTGCAATTTTACTTCAGGAAACCCACAGCTGAAGCCACTAAAAGGAAAATTTGTATTCAGATCTGATCGTACTGTGCCTTGGGGCATCCAAGCTTATACTGCTGAAAGCTCCAGTCAGGAGAAGTGCATGTTTTATCTACTCATCTGTGATATAATAGCGAGTACATTGAAGCTCCACAGGGACTGAATTAGGGGGTCTGCTGCAGCTGAGTTCAAGTGAAGCAACCAACGCTGAGTTTTCCTGACACATATTAGCTTTAAATACATAATGGGAAATAAATTTGTTTTGTTTTCACTGACCTCTGTCATTGTCCTGTAATACATCAGGTGGTTTTCATGTCCCATTGTTGGCGATACTAGTAATTATGCTACCACCTAGTGGTAAGAAAGCATGCAACACAAATCCAGAATCAGTGGGTTGGTAATTTGTAGTAAATATATGGTTTATCTCTAACTTAAATACAGTTAGGCATTTTTTAAAAACATATTCATTACTACACAACAAACATATTACTTATGCCATGTTAAAAATATGATGTGGTCCTATCTCGGAGAGAGTAGGTGTTTTTGGGGTATATGTCTTGGTACAAAGATGCACAAAATCCATCAAAACCAATATTATTCATGAAGATTATAACAGTTTTCCAGCCTTATATTTTGAGGATGGCTGCAGGGTGGCCCATCTGATATATCACACAATTAAACAGTTAGTTGTCACATTCTGGCATATCACGGCAAAACAATTACAGGATCTCTTTTAGGAAACCATCAAGAAATCACATTATTTGTTAATATCAGGTCATTAATGCTTAACTCTGACCTCTCTGTCCCATCCCAAATGCTTCTTATAAGTTTTGAAACTATTTAAGCTACTTGTCTGTTTATTTTTCCTAAAAAGAAATACTAATAGAATAGTTTTTTCGACGAAATAAATAAAGACTGCCAAATGCTAAAATCAGGGCCCTGGCTTTGTTTTGTTCAGTGCCATTGTTGTTTTTTTACAAGTTTTTATTTTTGCCACAGTTCTATTGCTTTTGTTCTCAAGTTCCCGAGTTTACTGTCATTTTGTTACTTTTTGTTAGTGAATAAGAATGATATCTACCATTGGTTCCACCCTCACCACAAAAGAGAGGCAAATTAGCATCTAATGGCTAAAAGTATTTTTGTACTGATTTTTCTGAAGTAACCCTACCTGTGTGGGTCACAATGATTAAAACACTATCACCTAAAATACAAATAAGTTTGTTTTCTTTTACTTTGAACATTTAAAAGAATTTTACACTTGTTAGTTGTTTAAACAGATAGTTCCAAAACTGGGGCACGGGACCCTCAGGGGATCCCTGAGGTGGCTTTGAACATTCAAAGCAATTGTGAGAAAAGTCCACACATTAGGATATTTTGAGGTCATGTTGTTGATTTAACTTTGGCTTAATGGAAGGACAGGACTTAGCCAGAATACATTATGTATGGAGAGAATTCCACTTTTGAAAACATAAAAGCAGCATGGTTTCAGCATGGAGTGGGTGAGGGGGGTCCATGCCATTTTAGTATTTGCATAAAGGGGGTCCTCAAGGAATACAGGTTGGGAACCACTTTTCTAAGCTACAGTAGATCTCTACAGGAGAGATGTTGACTTGGTTTTTCAGATTTTCAGATACTCTTTTAGTTCTGACTGAGTTAACCCGGATGATAATGAGCGCAGAGCAGCATCCACAGCTGACACTGCAAGCTCTTGAATGCATCTCCCCCAGCTCACGGACAAAGCCCCATCAATACATTATTATTACTGTCCTCACTACCACCATCACAAAGAGAGATGAACTTGGACAACCTCAACACAGAAAAAGTTGGCAGATAAAAATATGAGCCTCCATACTTTTACTGATTCAGAGTTGTATATTCCCTAACAAAAGTAAAATGTGAGTGGTGTCACACAATGTCAAGTAGCTAATGAATCTAACAAAAAAACCACTG
>JBBDHI010000003.1:7879041-7890362 GCA_037177115.1 Craterocephalus stercusmuscarum
TATATATGTGTAGATAAGCAACAGCTTATGTAAATTGGTAAAACTCAGGGTCAGTAGGTTGATGACTGTCAATCCATCAATTAACAGAAGTGAAAAAGGTTGCTATGGTGAGCATGGATGCTGTTTTTTTTTCTGAAGATGGATAATTGCAGGCTGGATAAGCTGCATCTTTTGTGGTTTCCAAAGCAAATCCTAGGTGTGGCAGAAGTCTGAAAGGTACTTGTGACCACAGTTTTGGGCAAACTTTCAGAGGACCGAGGAAGGAAAGGGACTGGCTACACTGTAAGAATTTTAAGGTAGTTTTAAGGCAGAGTAGTCTCATAATAAAACTTTGTCTATTTTATCTGTTCCTCCAACCTTTAGAGACACATTTGAAAACTGAAATATTAAGATAAAAAATGCTGGCCTCTATCCCTTCATTTCTTTTATGAGTCAGAGATCAGATACGTCCTTCCACGATGCCTCTTCCTCATTAACCAATGCTGTAGATGGTGACAGCTAAACAACATATCTCATGATGCAACATGCGATAGTTGTATGTCATCATAGTGAGAAAGTAGGCGGATGATAAATCCATGTCTGCACATAAACTTTCATTTCGGGAAATGTAGTCCGGCTTAAATTGTTGACGCATTTTTGTGAAACCGGTATGTTCTGTTCTGAGGGCAAATGGGGCTATTATGCATTCTGCTGACAGACAAGTTGCTGGAAGCCTAAAGGTGTAACGACATGTTGCTTATCAAGACTGATTTTTGAGGCGTCAGAATGTTTTTGTTTGTTTATATCTTTCATGTTGATTTCCCATATGAAAAAGCAAAAAAAGACCATTTACAGAGTATTTCTCACTGCTGACTGCTGTGGGATGTGTAGCTGGATTAGACAGAGTCATATAACTCAGAACCTCTGCTGATGTAAAGATGTGGGCCTTAGCTGTTCACCATGAATTTAGGTCAGACTGTGCAGAACGAGAGGCCTTCAGAAGGAAAGAGAGAGAAATGACGTTAAACATCTCTCTGCTCTCTCACCCTCGCAACACACATATATGGCTTTGTGTTTGTGCTATCCAAGCATTTCTGCATGAGGAATTTTGTCAGATATCATATGCTTGTACGTACTGCAAGTGTGTGAGTTTCTGGTTACTTTTTTGATGATTTTAGACAGAGGTATAGGACAAAGTCCCTCAAGCAGATACCTTTCTGAGAGGTGAGGGAGAGATGATTAAAATGAGAAAAGAAAAAAAGGCGCTAGAAAACAGAGAAATTATTTAAACCCAACAGAGAATAAAAAAAAGGAGATTGAAACCAGGCCTGAAGGAGAGGAATCTTGTTTGTTGTGATTCAAACACAAACAGAATTGGTCTCTCAATATCGTAAGCAAGCAAAGTCTAAAACAGACCTGGCATGATCATTTCCAGGCATATAATCATCGGTACCTCTAGATTGGCTTCATACCCATCATAACTCCCAATATTAATCCATTCATTTTCTATACCTGCTTATTCCAGTGCATGTTCAGGTAAGGAGGTGGAGTCTATCACTTGGAGAAAGGCAGGGTTGTATTAACTGAATATTTTCCATCATGTTTTTAAAATGGAGATAGAAAAAAATCTGAGGGCCATCTGTCATTTAGACAGATTCCAGTTCATATCTCTGACCACTTGGTAGCTAGTGAGCATATTAATTAGCTGTGTCTTGGAGCATGTCTGGGACCACTTCCAGTCTCAGACTGGTGTAGCTGAAATACTGGTGTAGAAGAATTGCATGCGGCAGGATTTCCTCCCGCTGGGGGATCAGGAAAATCGTCGTTGACAGTCTTACCGACTTCTGATCACTTCATAAGTTAATATGAAGTTAAGTAAATAAACTAATTTTATTCATTTCCACATTATGAACGTGTAAAGCGTGCTAAAATGCCAAGTGACACAGGCAGATCCCATCAAATTCTAAAAAAAAAAAAAAAATGCCTACACACACTCACCCATTACTATCAAAGGATAGATTGCTAAAACTGTTTCTTTGTACACAATATGGAAGTTCATAGGGGTTGGCAATTGCAAACTGTGGTTGCTCATGTGAGTTACTCCAGGTTTTTTTAGCTGTTGTAGACACAACAAATAAATGGTCCTTTGAAAATGCTCATGGTGTAAAATGTGGACACTCTATCTGCTAGGAGAATTTGACCATTTGAGGAAAGTACTCAAACATATTACAGTAGGGTGTGATAGCGTCTAGGTTTCCTTAGAGAAGTTATCACTACATTACATGGAGATTAGAGAGGCTCTTTGCAACATTTTCATAGTCATAAAGCTGCGCACTGCATGGTAAACATACCCAGAGTTGCATAGATCTGCTGAGAGTTGGCTAAATGTGGTGTGCCTCTGTCCATTTTCATTCTAGGCTGCATAGATAGGTCAAATGTTTCGAGACATTTTCTCATTAAATCCAGTTGGTGTGACATGATTGAAAATATTGAATTATTAATCCAGTTTAGTTTGCATTTAGTTATTTCACAGATGGGCTGGTCTGAGTATTTTAGAAACTTCTGAACTGCTAAGTCTATGTTTTACAGACAATGGTCTTGAAAAAAAAAATCCAGTGATCAGCAGTTGTTTGGCCCAAATGTTTTGTTGATATCAGAGGAGAAAAGACTGGTTGGAGATGATAGAAAGGCAACAGTAACTCATTCCTACCAACGTATGCAGAAAACCATCAATGAACCTGCAACATGTCCAACCATGAACCAGATGAGCATGAGAACACCACCGAGGCACAATTCTTACAGCACAATAGGAATGGTGTGGCACCAATGCTGATGAGTTAGCGGAGCGTCAGGGAGAGATGCAGCATCGAACATGTGTGGGTGAGATTTAATCAGAAAAAGTGAGCTGTCAGAAACTGTTTTTTTTGTGACAAGCTTCAGCGATAAATGCTACAGCTCATGTGGTTGACACCCAAGGCCTGTTTGCTTTCCCCCTGCTGTGTAAAGTGAAATGGGATAACCCCGAAGCTGGCTTTAGCCCAGGAGGAATTATCTCTCTTATGCCTCCCGACCACAGTGTAGAGGCAGAAGCAAGAGAGGTTAACAGCAGTTCTTTTGCTTGAGTTTGCACCTATAGCAGATGCAACAGACCAGAGAAGCACAGTTACTAAACTGTCACTACAATGTAGCACTTCAGAAGCAAAAGGATGGTGAAAAATGACTGGGTTTCTTTTTGTAGCTTTGTGATGCCGCCTCATTAACAGAGCCTACAGCTCTGTGACCCAGCTGCCCCGTGCCCTTTGCTGCACAACCCTCTCTCTGTCTCTTTACCACAGGCCCCTGCAGCACACATCTTCTAAAACAAAATAACTCCAACATGTTTTTTCGCACCTTTTACAATTTCCCTCTATGTATAAATAATGTAATTTAAATTATTTTGATAATGATGTCACGGTGAGGTCAAAACTAATCAAGTACTTGAATTAATTCGCCTGATTAATTAACTTTATAAAATCTCTTACAATGCCCATCCGTAGTTCGAACACCACAGCTTGTGTGTTGCTGCCAAACATGTCCTTTTTTTTAATCATCCTTTAGTTTTTATTGTATTATATAAATTCCTTCTCTGCATTTAACCCACCCTAACCCATTCCAGTGTAACTAGGATCTCATATCTGCTGAGGATGTTTCATTCATCTTATTTTCGCTCAGCATCTCCATTTTTTTTTCTCGCCTGTTACTCCACACTTTCTCTCTTCAAGGCTCAGTCTCCTCTCTCTCTCTCTCTCTCTCTCTCTCTCTCCCTCCCTCTCTCCCTTCTCTCTCTGGGAGGTTGAGTGGCTGTAGCGTAAGCGGCAGTCATCTCTTATCATCACCACTGTGTTCCCTGAGCGCTCAGCAAGTCCACATCTCCCTCTGTCTCTTCCTTTTTCCGTCCTCCTCTCATCTGCCAGTCTCTGCTGTGGATGTTGTTCTAATAAGGCAAAGTCGATGTCTGCGGTCATGTTTTGTGGTTTGAGAAAGGATGTTGGGGCAAACAGTGTTGGTGAGTTTGAAACCACAGAGGGACCTTGTTATTATTTATTTTTTTCATGTGTTTTTGTGCGTGTGCATGCTTGTGTGTGGATATTGTGGTCATGTGAAATGACTCTGTGCCATTTCAATTTCTGTGGATACTCTGTGACATTTTCTTTGCTGAATCTACTTGCACTATTTTTCTGAGGGTGGTGCATTTTTTTCTGTTGAGCTTCAGCTGTGTTTTTTTTTTCTTTTGTTATGTGCGTGTTTTCTTTCTGTTGTGTATATTATCAATAAATCCAAGCCAGTAATATTGATATAAGGAAATGGTTTTGGGATTTGTTTAGAGGCTACCCATGTTTCTTACAAATTCCAAATTACTATGTGGTAAAGCCTTGGCTTTTCATATCCAGGACCTTAAAATGTGATACTACTGTTGACTGCTTAAGAAGTTGTAATATCAACTGTTTTAAAGCAGTACCATGAACTCAAGTCAAAAGTCCACGCAATTCAAGTTACCCATTTTGTCACCACAACATTGGTTTTGTGAGCATGTTTTCGTGACAAGACATACAGAATACAGCCAGCTGCAGACAAAACCATGGAAATGGATAGATATACCTGCCACTGATTCGGACACATGCACCTAAAACAAGACTGTGTGTGGACAGCTGTTTCAGACAGCAATTCAGCCTTTTAACACACATAATAATATCATGAATATTTTGTTCCCAAATGAAGTCACAAATATGTATATGATATGCGTGCAAGTGGAATCAGATCTTTGCCTGTCAGTATGCACACATCTAATGAGTTGGACCTTTTTGAACACAGCTGAACACAACTGATCACACCTGTGACATTGTGAGGAAAAATAAAAAAGAATATTACAAATTGTTTGATTTTATATTTGGACTGTGATGGACTGGCAACCTGTCCAGGATGTAACCCGGCTCTCACCTGAAAATTACTGGGATAGGCTCCGGCCCACCTGTGGCCCTGAAATGGATTAAGCGGTACAGAAAATGGATGGATGGATGGATGGATGAATGAACGAATGAATGATTTTTGGGTTTAACTGTGCATTTACAAATTGTTTGATATTTGTGATTTGAATATGTACTTTCAAATATCAAAAGTTCCTCACAAGATGGTCCACACACTTATAAATCATGTGATACACATTTATAACTGTTATTAAGCCTAATTTCCTTCCATAGAGTTTGCTCCTGTGAAAGCTGCATGTTGGGCCACAAAGAACAACAAAACACTCTGCACTACTAAATGCAGGGCACCTTAACACTTTAACCCTGTTGGCTTCATATTTTGAGTATATTTTTCTGCATCAAAGAAGTGATCCAACTTAACGTCCTGATATTTATGATCAGTAGAAACACAGAGAATAGAATCGACTGGTTTGTACATCTGTTTAGGATAGTTATTGTTGGTCTGCTAGTTTAGCTAGCGGTTGCATAGATTGTTTCACAGCACTTAGCGGAACTGTAGCAAACATGGTCTACCGACTTCAGTTCCTTCAACCGACATTTTTATTTTTTGTGCAGATGGACACAGAATATCTCATTTTAAATTTAGTCTGTCTGTGCTTTCCTCTATTTCCACAGAAGAAGTGTTTACAAGTTTTAACAACCAAAGATGTTTACAGGACCATTTTAGACCAGAGATGTCCAAGGTTGGCCTTGATGGCCGATTTTGAATGTTCCCTGCGGCGGCACAGCTCGACACCCCTTTTCTAGACTTTTGGTGAAACAATCTTTATCGAGATTATTTGGCTACTTTCATGTGGCAGTTCTCTTTGATATTTAGTGACTTCTGTTAAAACTTTATTGTGATGCCACTTGTTTTCAGTAAGAAACTGTATCTATTAATCTAAACCTAGTGCTTTGTATGTGTGCACTGAGGGGTGTTGTAGAAGCTTGCAGAGGAGGTTACAGCTTCTTCATAGATCTTAACATCAATGACTGATTCATGTATGCCATTTCAGTTTGGATAATACGAACTATCGAATTGGAATTTAAAAAAGTGAGATGCTAAACCCTTGAAATGCACCATAATTGGTCAAACCAGAATGATTACAGTTGTGTTCCTGTTCTCAGAGTTCAACATTTGAACTGTTTACATCTCTTTGGATTTGCTTCACTTGAAATGAACTGGAAGTGAAATAAAACCTCTTTACCATTTCAGATTATTCAATGCTGGTGTATGCATCTTAGCAGTGAAGTATAACAGCACTGTGAGATTTGACATTTGCATAGTACACTGTGTATTCAGCACACTATCATAGTTAAGATTAAGAATTTGCAGACATGATAGCTACACTATTTTATGTCCATTTTTCCCCGATGCAGAGTACATTAGTGTGTTGAAGTTAACCAAATGCATCAGGGATATTAATAAGGTGAGCACCATCCTATTTCATGCACCGATGAACATAGTGGGAGTGATATTCTCTGCGATGGCCACAGAGACTAGCTAAGCTGATAACAGTGTGAGGATGTCTGAGAAGCTGCTTTCCTTTTTTTTTCTCCTCTATAATTTTCATGTAGACATGTACACATTTTGAGATTTGACATTTCACTGGATGTTTTGTCAAACATCTGCTGTAATTTGGCTCCATTGTTCACAGGAATTAAAAAAAGAAAACTTCAGAAGAGTTGCTCTGCATGTATAAAAAAAAACATAAAAACACCAGGTTGAAATTATGCATCCCATCCTCTCGAGTGTAGTTTGAGAACATATTTTCTCATGTCTCCGCTGTGAAATGACTGGATAAATTGTGCTTTTTACACCATTTTTGGAGATTGATTTTAATCTGTTCATTACCACTGAAAAGATGAGCACATAAAACGCCAGTGGAGGAGGAATGGACAATAAAAGAATGATGAAAGGTTTATCACCGCCTTGGCTTCCTGCCGACTGCTCAAGTTGATCCACTTTATTTTGCAGGCATTGCTGAGCTGACCGCACAGAGAATTTAGCGGTGACTGTGAGGCAGTGAGTGTGGTGGATGTTATCGTCAGCTGTGCACGATGCGTGCAGTTTTTCTCTGCTGTTCCCTGCAAACTCCATTTTCCTCTGCTTGTTATAGCTGCAATCTTCCAGTAGGGCATCTGTTCTGTGATTATGTGCATGACAGCAATGCTGCTTAACAACGGCATAATTAATTATAATTTTACAGGACGCTTCACTTCTAAATTTCTTAAATTGCTGTAATTGTGAAATGTCTTCTTGAATAGAAATGTGAAACTCTTCCACTGACTTCTTCTGATTATGAAATATTCCTTCTGTCAGTGACATTTTCCAGCAGTTAGATAATGTTCTTACCTCGAGCAGCTTACAAGGCGTGCAGGTACATCATAGTAGAGCGTGGGTATCAAACCCTGTGACATGTTTGCGACAGACTATTTTTCTCCACAAAGCCTCTTTCTGTTCTTCTCATGTTCATTTTTACATCCCTGTGTCTGATTTCCAGCCAGCAGTGTTAACGTGGAGTCATGTTGATTCTGTGACACAGACACATTGGCAGAAAGAGACTAAATCAAAACTTCAAAGGAGTTTTTGATGTTTTTTTTTCCCTCTGCCCTGCCACGGCCAAGCTGTTTTTTCCATGTGTCTGAATCTCTGCAGCTGGGAGATATTTGTCATTTTGCAAACAAGTGCTTCTTTTAGTTTATTCTTTCAATGGGGTTTCACCTCATAACAAGGAGGGTTTTCACTGGACTTCAGAATGCATTGCATGTTAAAATGACGTCTTTTTTTTCAGATTAACATGGCTTTTTTAACAAGTGGTGATGTAAACAGTAGACCTTGGTTTGTACAAAACTGTATCAGGTTTTCACTCCACATCTTATTTTATAATTCAAAGTGAATGCGAGAACTCTATGCCTCTGTATCCAGTGTAGCCTCACAATAGGGTTAAGTGTTTGTTTTTTTTGACACTCACAAATGATTTTGATGATTTGAGTTACAAAATTAATCTTGAGCAGCCTCACTGAGTCCAAGAAGTGTCTGTGTTAAAAACCATGTTGTTTGGCTACTTTCTACTTAAAGGTTAGGAGTGCATTTCTCAGTGGAGATTATAATATTTGATGCCAATAGTCCATTCTGGATTTAGACCACTGTCATTTAATATTTAACTTATTTCCAACTCCTCTAAAAGTAATTGCTTACTTATTGTGCATAATGTCACAAAACTAAACCGTGTTTTTATGATCAAAACATTGCATGATGTTTCTTCTCTAGTTGTTATCCAACTAGAACATTTAACGGTGGATTTTTACTTCAGACACTTCTTTTGGGTTTTTATGGTTAATTGTCTTGTTAGAAAACAGCATGCAAATTTAAAGTCTGTATTATAGTATACAGTCATTTAGCAAATGCTTTTATCCAAAGCGTTTTTTTTCACAATTGAGAATACCAGTGATGCCAACAATAGTTGACTGGGGCAGGATTGGAACCAGCAGATATTAACAGATATAAAAAATGATGGTGGTGTGGTGGTTAGCACCACAGCCTCACAGCAAGAAGGTTGAGCCCCGGGTGGAGTTCGAGCCAAAGGGGTAGCTGGTATAAAGCTGGGGAGGGGTTTGAAACAGCAGCCTTTCTGTGTGGAGTTTGCATGTTCTCCCCATGTATGTGTGGGTTCTCACCAGGTTCTCTGGCTTCCTCCCACTGTCCACAGACATGCAAGATTGGTTAATTGGCCACTCAATTTTCCCAAGAAGTCTGTGTGTGTTTGATATATCTATCTAGCTAGCTATCAAGGATCTTTGCCACTCTAAAATAACCATAGTTGAAAATCCAGATGACCCAGGTTTCCTCCAAAACTTAAACACATCATGTAAACCTTGAACCTGTGAGGCTCACAATCTCAAAATCTTGAGTACTTTTAAACTGATCTGTGTGTAAACGCAGCTTTGGTCGAGGAGCCTTTTTGAACATGAGATGTGCGTTGTTGTAATTTGAGCAGATGAAAATGTGTGTATGTCGTACATTTGCAAGAATCCTAAGCTATTCACAAAATGTCTTTAACAGTTGACAAACAAGATGTTACACATGCAAATACCCAAAGTTACATAAAAATCTGTTTACACAGGTCGCAAACCATTTTTCTCATAATTAGACTGCACATTACTATGGCAGGAAAAATGACAGCAAGCTCATGTCAGAGACTGATAACAATTACTTAAGAAGTTAGATCAGCTAAGAAGTGTATAATGGTCCTTATTTGTTAAGAGGATTTTCTGAATCTACTGTGAATCATATTGAACAACTAAATAGCTTTTTTCATTCATTCCTCCTTAGATGAGTGAATACTTTCTCTGTTGTGTTTGAAAAAAAGTTGTGCACAGTCTGGTGTTTTAAAAGAAAGAGCTGATGCATAGAAAAAGAAAACGTGATATCAAAGTGGTGATTATCAGAGCTGCTTCTGTCCGCCATGTTTCCCTCCCTCCATCCAGATCTATAGACTGCAATTAACCACAACAGACAAGCCATTAACCGTCCTAATTACTGCTTGTTCCTTCCATAGATGTTCTGAATGTGTGGGTGAGCACAGGTTGATAAATTTTGAATGTTTATATATCAGGATAACTGCGCCAGTATGTGTTTAGGTGTGCTGCACATTGTTATTCTGCAGATCCGCTTGTGTGCGTGTGTGTGTGTGTGTGTGCGTGAAATAACCACAGTTTGCCAGCACTGTTTCAGACAATGGCTAATTACACTTCTTCACTGGCTGCAGCATCATAATGGCTGCAATCACGCACCGCAGTGAATCTAAGCCAGTGTGGGTGTGAGATTCCATGTATAGGTCCCACACGCGTGGCATATACAAGTAGCCATGGCAACTCATTATGTTTTAAAAATTGGTCTTTGCAAAAATTGTCTTGCAACAGAATTTTCTCCTTCTAGTTGATCTGTTGGGTAATTAACGAGCAGCCACCTGGACCATGAGAGAGCAGTTAGGCTGAAAGTGTATTAATGAAGCCTAAAATATATCCAGGTAGTTATTGTCTATAACTTGGATACATTTTCCATGTTTTTTTTTATAATAACCTAAATCATTGATGTTTAGTTAGTCCCTGATGAAATTAGGAAGAATATTTCTAATAATGTATTCCATGATTGCACCTGGATGATTATACCTGCTTCAACAATGTGTGATATGATTATTTCTATTCAGGTTTCAAGCAAGGCAAGCTGGCATATACCAACAATTTACATTGATTGAATTCCCAAAATAAATCTAGGTGTTGTCACTTTGTGTCGCATTTGCCTGTGGCTGTATGAGCAACAGGAAGTCCCGCAAATAATCTGCGGCATAATACCTGGTCTAACATGTTTAATGAAAGTAGGTCATCCTTTAGGAATCGTAATAAAAGTATCTAAAATAAATAAGATATAAAATTTATGAAATGTTGGATTCTAACGAGCTCATCAGGTGAGGACAGTATGACAAAAAAGAAAGAGGTAAGCAGGTAAGAGAGAAAAACCGGTGGTGCTCAGATGGCCCACAACCCTCAGTCTGGACTGAGCTGCCATCAGCTGCTAGGTTAGTTCTGCTGTCACACCCAGACCTCAGTTCTGTGTTTTAATGCATTAGTATTATACAGATAAAATGTTTAGAATCTACACCAACAACATCTAAAGTTAGTAAAACACCCTCATAGCCAAACTGGTTGTCTCCAAACTATCACCAGAGGTCTCTGCGCAATCTGTGCGCGATGATCGCAAAAAAGAAAACACAGTTTAATAATCATTCCATTATCCACCGGCTTTAAAAAAAAAAAACAAAAAAAAAACAAACCCAAAAAAAACAATCAATTAACAGCCTGTGGGTCCCAAAGCTCCGTTTTCTTCTTATTGCTAGGCCATCTAAAGACAGATATACTTCACTCGCTACGTTCTGAATCTTTAGGAAATCTGAGAAATCTTCATCTTTTTACTTGGCTATTCTGGCATCGCGGGGCACAACAACAATCCACCCTGTTTACCTTTTTATTTGACCAGACAAGCTGCAAGCGGCAATACATGCAGTAGTTTGAACGCCACGGCTTTCTGCCGAAATAGCATTGAGTTTTGTAAGGAAGTATAGAGTTAAGCTTGTAATAGGAAGTGGAGTTATTTTAAGTGGGTGTGTTTTATCATTTACTCCATTATACCCATCATTCTACTTCAGAGTGCTGATGCTAACATCTCTTCAAACACCTTACTTTTGAAGTGTAATGTTTACATTGTCTATGGAACTCAAATTGTGCTCAGTACACTGTACTACGATTATGCTCTAACAAAAATAGAAATAAGATTTA
>JBBDHI010000003.1:8017867-8029762 GCA_037177115.1 Craterocephalus stercusmuscarum
GACCACCCTGTAAACCACAAGTGCATAGTAGGAATGGATAAGTGCCATTATCTCGATAAACACCGAGACAAACTCTGCTGCTTTTGGCATTATTGTGAGCACTACTCGTTAAAACAATATAGGTGCTGAGACTGATGAGTATTTTTAAAATTCTGATAGTTTTAGTCTGTCATGGAAGTTATATCTTTGAAGTTTCAGGCACCATGGAACAAGACACACCTGGATGACATACAATGTGATTATGTCAGTCTTATCCTTGAAACCTCAAAACAAAATTTCTCTCCACATTTGACTTTGAAATCTTGTTTGCCTATAAAAAAGGAAATCCGACCCGATAACAAGGACCAGAGAGGCCACATACCAGTAAAGATGGGACAGAGCTTCTCCCAGCAGGTGATGCCACCCTCAGAGGTGAACTGACCCAGGGCAACCTCCAGGAAGAAGACCGGCAGACCTCCGCCAAACAGGAAAATGAAGTAGGGGATGAGAAACGCACCTACATAGGAGACAAAAGCCTGCATGAAGATATCGTGTACGAAATCTAATCCGAACAATGCGGGCTGGAAAGTGTGCATGAAATCCTAATGGCAAATATTTAACTTGCCTCCACCATTCTTGTAGCAGAGGTACGGGAAACGCCAGACGTTCCCTAAACCCACAAAGCCGCCAGCAACAGACAGAACAAAGTCCAACTTGCTGGCCCACTTCTCCCGCTGAGGGTGTTTGCCTTCTGCCTCGTCCTCAGGCCGAGTACCGGGGCTCTTACCAGGAGACGGCTTCAGAGTGTCCTTATGGAAGTCCTTCAGGCACTGAAGTTTCTCTTTTTGAGCCATTCTGCAGAAGCAGGAAACAAACAAGAAAACAAATTGAAGACCATTTCTTTGGTTCCGTACAATCATAGTTTTAGCTTTTACACATGCTGACTGAGCCAGCACATGGTGACAAAAATTATGTACCTGCAACCTGTTGTGTAGTTCATACCTCCACTGTGTATTAAGCCAGTGCAGTCACCTAACCCTGCCATGATCAGGATGTATCACACAATCAGCACTATACGTCTTTTGAAAACTTCATAAAAAAAAGGGAGAAGACTAAGGAGACAGTGATCCATTAAAAACAAGGAAGGGTTGTATAAGAATCTTGTTGACAGTCTCAGATTTATACTGATGGGGTTTAAGTGGTAACACACAGATTATGAGGGGGCGTTGGCTGTGCAAGCCATCACAGTCATTACGAAACCACAGCACGTTGTTGTTGGCTTCACTGAAGTGGTATTTGTTGCCAAAGTAATCTGTAATTGTATGCATTAACAGTTATTATGGCAAACCCGACTGTATAAACATGAAATTAAGAAGAAAAACCTAACCTACAAAACCAAAAACATCGCTTTAACTTTCAATGATTCCAGCCCAATTACATTTAATAACAATTTGTATGTAAAAAAAGGATTATTTCAGTGCTTGCTGCGCCAGAGCCGGCGCTCAAGTTAAAAGCACTTTGTTTACTTTGACTGAAAAAGTAGTGCTGGCTTCAGCTGTGGATACCTGATGCTAAATGGATGTTTGATGGGTCAGAAACAACTGGGGTCCGAGCCAGTTTAGCAGCAAGTCAAGCTACTTTAACATATTGTGTTAAGTTGAAGAACATGAGTACAGGGCGGTGATGCCTTTTGTTATTTGGCATCATTAGTGGAGTTGATGGACGCCATCTACTCTGCACCCATAGAGCAGCATTTGATAGAGTTACTTTGTCTTTTCTAAATGTTAATGGCTGTTCCAGCAGCTAGCATGAAGAACTTGTGAAGTCCTTTATAAATACTGGTCAGGATTTGGGTGTTGGGGGAAAAAAAGTGTTCAAACACACCAGCTGCTAAAAACATTGATTACAAACTGCATTGAAGTTATTAAGACATCAATTTGAAGAGGAAATTTAAGTTTAAGTGGAGCGATTTAAGTACTTAACAGTAATTTAAAAGCAGAATGTATGTTTTTGTCTCCTTCATGAGATTCATTTGTAGTTCATTTGTGGAAGCAGAAGAAGTCAGACCACATGTTCCTCTGTTCCGTTTTTACCTCCACGTTAAACATAAGTACTTTTATTTTGTGATGTTCAAAATGAAGTGTCAGCAATCAGACCAGCTCATGTTGCATGTCAGTGCAGATTAGCAGTTTAGAGGCAAATATGTAGGTTCTGTGGTTAATGCTTAATGTCTGTACATAAAAGCATATTTCTGTTTAAAAGAAGACCAAGACAGATTTTTTTCCAATAGTCGGCCTTTATTTGGGATCTAAATCAGATTTTTCAATATCCGATAGTTTCCTTTATTTTCCAAAGCTGACAAATAACCTAAATGTCTTGTTCAAATGAATGAGCCATATTTGCAGAGCTGTGACACAGGAAATGTAAACTCTAGTCAAGTGCAGTCTACTTCCTCCTTCCACACTTCTTTGTTGACTCTGCAACTGGTCGTCTCTACAAAGCACAGCGATCATGGTCACAATGACACAACCAGAGCTGTAAATTTCCATCCGACACCGACTGTGTGAGAGTGAGAGTGTGTCAGGAGCGAGACAGACATGCTTAGTAGTCAGCACATGGTGTCAGTGTGGAAAATGTCATGTCCTTATCTCTTTCCATCTACCAGACTGCTGCGCTCTCGACTTTTCTTTGCTCCTCTCATTTTATTCACACAAAATATTACTTTCGAGAAAAAAAAACACATTTCAGTTGAATCCCCCGCGGTTTCCTTGGTGGCCACCTGGAGTTTACAAGCATTAGTTCTTTCAAAAAAGGTGCCTTGGTTGAAACAAACCATGTATGTGAGAGAAAAAAACTGTTAGTGTATTTTAGTGCAGAATACATCAACAATTTATTCTTTGCATCAGCTATCAGTCAAATACACACAAGTGTGTTCAGGTTCATATATTCCAGTAGAATCTATGCTTCATCTTTTTTTTTTCACCACAAGGCTCATTACTTAAACTAATTTCAACGGATTTCTTTAAATCACCTGAAAAACTGCCACTTTATTGACTAGAGAAAGCATGGAACAGATAAGAATCACTTCATCTTTTGAAAACAATAAAAATGACCCAAAAAACTAACAAAATGCAATTTCATGTTTTTTTAAGTAAAACAGGTAACATCCCTTGTGGTTATTTGTGACATGAAATCTACAGCATAATACTTTATCTTATGATCAAGATAAAGACTTTTTTTACAATATCTAGCCCTACCTCCCCCCGCACACACACACACACACACAATTTATTTCCTAACACAGAAAAACTAATAGTCTTGCATAGGGCTAAGCAATTAATTGATAACTGAATCGAAACAGACATTAAGAACCAATTTGGGTTCCAAAACCAAATTTCTAAGAAATAAATAAAAAGAAGAAAGATCTACCTTAATTTATATGTTGGAACAAATGTATAAGCACAACATACCTGTTCCATCTGGGTTTTAGGAGGCGACACAGTAAAGAAAGCAGAGTGAGTTCTTCCAGTTCTTGTCGTTTGATAACTTTGAAATGCAAAGGGACTATTTTTTACATCATCACATGAGGTGCACAGGTAAGACTTTTCACCATCTACCTCTAAAGATGGGTAGGTTAGCTCAGACAACATCAGAGTTCAACTACTGGCCTTCATGTTGGAAGTAGTGGGGCTGTTATTGGACATTCTTCCGAAATGAGTCACATTTAACTACACAACCAAATTGGACCTTTGAAGTAATGTGTCCTCCTCCTCGTTGCATCAAGAATACTGTGGAGGGGATCCAAAACAAAGAAAAAAAAAAAAACGATCTTTTACCCAATTGTTCTATGTCCAATCACGAGCCACTTCTCCCATCCAGAACCACCTATCCTCCAAGATACTCATGTTTTGGTTGGGTTTACCCACAATGCACTTTGCTTTGTAGTGCATTTCCTGCATTAGACCCATGTGTAGGTGGACCAAGTCTGGGTCCCCAACCTTCTGAAATCTGATTATGTTTGTGCTGATTTGTGACTTATTTGACTTGTTTCATGAGTTCTAAAGTCACTGCAATCCAGAATCTTGGCCCACTGTGAGATCACACACACACACACGAAAAACCAGCACAACACACACACTTTACTCCCCAACCACTTATATAACTCACTTTCCTATTTTAAGAACATGTACATTTCCACTGGAATGACCGCCCATTAAATCCACTCATCCATCCACCCCGTCCAACTTCTGCTCTGCCTCTTTTCCTCCCGACTCGCTCCTTATCCCCCCTTCTTGTTTTCTTATTTTTTTCTAATCCTTCTCTAGCCTTTACTTTAATTTTACTCCTTTATGTCCCCCTACATAGTCACATACACTAAGGTGATGCGCTTTCATCTGCTCGTACTCTTTTCTCCCCGCCGCCAAACTTTGCATCTCCATTTTCTGCTTTCAACATTTTATTTCTGTCTACTAATTCTTTGGTTTCAGTTTAAAAAAGTAAAAAAAAAAATAAAGGAAAGGAAAATTGAAAAGAAAATGAGGGGGAGATGGGTGAAACACAGAAACATGGCATAATAATGAAGGAATGCTGTTAAATATTAATTTAGAAAGAGAAAGACAAAAGGGGGACTGTGATGGGGACTTTTGATTTCTGGAATGTAAAAAAGTCACAGGAGGTGACAAAACTGAAATAAGAAGACAAGGAATATAAATAAATAAAAAGCCGTCAATAAGATTTAAAGGATAAAAACTTGGAAACAGCAGTTTTCTGTCACATCTGACTGAATCATGAACAGTCAGAGCACATGAAATAAAAACTGCACATTGAAAACAGGAAGCATGAAAGTTAATGAGAAACAGGGAGCTGCCCAACTTTCTGTTATCTAACCCGTGTAAACAGTCTCAGTCATTTTGTTATTGCTATTCAACTCCTACAGGTTACAAGATGGCGAGTTTTGGGACAAACTATTTTTCCTAATCTCTGGAATGACTTTGCATGTTTTTATTCAAATATCTACACTCTCGAGATACAGCTCCATGGCATCGCTGACTTGCAAATTTCGTTATGCTTATCAAGAAGCTGTTCACGCATCCCATCGGTTCACCGGGTTTAACTTGAACCTGCGTCTGTCTCCTAACAGACACGCAGGCAGGAAACCTGAAAACCGGAAATTCACATGAAGCGAGATGATAAACAGCATCTATTCATCTTTACATAAAGATATTATTGCTCTGCAGCATAACTTGCCACTTCATATTTAAACATCTTGTTTTGGCTTTTGGTTCCCTTAAACCTCAATCTGAAAAGTTCCCTTCTCTTGAGACTGATTACTGCTCAGGCTGCTCTGTTTTTGTATTTTTGGCAGCTTTTAAACAAACACAATGCTCATGTGCCACTAGAGGGCCCAGGTAGCAAGAGTATCAAACTAGAAGACGGCAATTAGAATGACTTTTTTGGCAAATCATAAAAAAAATAGCTGAATTTGGGTGAGACCTTAAAATTTGACCAAAGTTCCATCCTCATCTGTCAAGCCATTTCTAGAACCTCATTACAATTGTTTCATTGCCCAACCTTCTTTGTGCCAGTACACAAGCACAGCAATGGAACGCATGTATTCTCTAAAGCTGGAAATTTCCCCCCTTACCAGATCTTGAACTCAGGAACTCGAGGGCCACTGCCATGCTTTACCACAATAAATGGATCTTTCCCGAATTTGAATTTGGTGCGTTGAAGCAGGACAATCTACAACCTACTGGTGGCCCTCAGAGCTCGGAGCTCGAGACCTCTTCTCGAGGACATGTTCGGCTAGATGCCACAAGTTTAACATTAGTATAAATATTAAAAAGTAGCAGTGTCGGAATATTCCTACCAGCTGGCTAATGTCGTGCACTTAAAATAAAAAAACATATAAAAAACATCAGTAAATGCTGGATCATGCGACAAAAACTTTTTTTTTAAACAACAACTTACCTAAGCTACAGGGAACCGTCATGCACTTTCACTTTTTTTTGTTCAGCTACCTTAAGATCATGTTTCTGAACATCTTTGATGGCCCTTCCATGCTGAAATGTAGAACTTCTTCATTGAATAACATGACTCTGTCAGCATACTGACGATGATGCTCTTCAAGGATCCGAAAGTTTTTATCTGAACCCAGAAAATCCTTCAAGTGTGCAGCCAGAAATAGATATGTGGGACCTGAAGCAGTCAGGGTAAGGAATGGGTGATGGCAACAAAGCAGGGAGATGCAGAACCAGTCTGCACCCACTTCACAACTGACTGACACTAATGAGTTGTCAGAACAAAGATTTTCCTCCATCCACTTCACCGAGCCATTATATAAAATGTCAAGCTTGAACTTGATTTGTCATTAAAGTTCTCCTGCTCATTTTTAATTTTACTGCCGACTTGAAAATCTAACTTGCATCCAGCAGCCACAAGGGGATGCTGGCCTGTCACTCATCCAGCATGAAACTGTGTATCCTAATCATGTATGAAGACCTGCACTTGGCATCAGGCTACAAGTGAAAACAAAAATGTTTCCAATAACAATATGCTTTACTCTGCTGCAGGCTGTTAATTACCACCTTTACTGCTTTCAAATTCACCACCACCCCCAAGTTAAATAATATCTTAAAAAGCAGTTCAAACTACAACAAGAGTTTTACAGAAATCATACAAGATTAATGGTGCAGTTCTAATATGAGAGTCTATGTGGGTCAGTGCTTCGGTTAATATGTACAGCGCCAGCAGCCAGATCTGAAGTCGAGGACACATGGATGTAAAAGTTTAACAGCAGCTGGTGCAAATCTACTTCGCAACATTTTAATCCTTGGTGTCAGTGTGGATTCTCTCCACCTTCCTCAGTTTACATCTCTAAAAAAACACTGAATGTGGTCACGCTCATAGCTGAGATTTCACCAAGACAGACACAATCGCACACTTTCCACAAACCTCAGGTTACAGACTTCATAAATCATTCAACAACAAACAAGTCTCCAGTTAATACAGAGGCTTTTGGCGCTGCTTCGGCCGACCAAGAGGAAGATAAACAACGATTAATGAAAACCTACAAACAGTTGTTCAACTGATCCAGCTCATAAAAAACTGTTAAGATTAGCATCTGTAAACATTCGACTTAAACTGTTCCCCTGAAACACACCCAGGACAAAATCACATGCCATCCATAAGATCAGTTTCCATCAACATCCTCAGATTGGAAGACAACCTCGCATTCAGGCTGCAGCTTGAATGTGAGAAAATGACACAAATGAAGCGAGCAGACCTGAAACTACAAGCTACAGAGCATAGGGATGGCGCTCACCCCAAAATGTTTTTGGATCCGTTGGCACCACACGATCCTGTGCCAAGTGACAGGCATTCGTTTGACAAGGACTCCACAGCAGTTGAGATTAGATTAAAACATGGGGCCAAGATCAAACACACACACACACACACACAGTTAGAGGAGTCAGTGTCCTGACCAACACTGCCTTGCGTTCCAGTTTATCAGCCAGTCAATGTCACCCAGCGCCAAGACGAAAGTTTATTCCTAACAAGTTCAAAATATTTAATCTCATGCCTCGCTAATGTCTTTTATCTTTGCAAATAAGTTTCTTTAGCTTGGCTGGAGTCAGAATATGAACTTCTTGCATTGCGAGGGTGATCATCTTCATGCCCTTTGCTCTAAATCTCAATTCAGTGCAAACATATCACTGGGAGCAAATTCCTTGAACCTTTGGGGGCCAAAATATCAGAAAGTAAAAAAAGTATATTTTATATCTAACCTATCAAAAGCATCCAATATTTGCACCACACGTTTCTAAACTAGACCTGGGCATTGGTTGCAGCTGGCTAAACCTTTTAAGGATTACTGAAAGTATTTTTTGTTTTTCAGTTAGTCTGTCTAAATGTTTTTGCAATAAATTCTTTAGCAGTGGAAATGTAGTTTTAGAGGTTAGCTAGACTCTTGCAGTTGACAGCTCCGGGTAATTTTCCAACACTGAAACTCATCCAAAATGAAACCAACTTGCCATATGAAGCCAATCCTTTTCAATACATCTTTTTTAAACCTTTTCACATTCATCTTCTTCCTGCTAGGCATCTCAATACATCTCACACACTTAACGGGCTTACAATTACCAAAGATGAACAAAAATCTCTAAATGGCAACAATTAATCATAGTCTGACTGCGTAGTGGTTATTGACAACACATTTAAAGTGAAGGGCATGACGAGAAAGTATCTAAAATGTACAGAAAATGTTGTTGTTTTTTAAATACTGTTAGCTAAAATGAGGAAATAAAAAAGCAGGAAGAGAGATAAAGAGAGAGCGGTTGCAAACAGAGAGAGAGGGAGACAGCGCCTGGCGGTGAGGAGATGCAGCGCGCGACGCTTTCAGAGCGACGCGCGAGCATCCCCGCCTTCTCTCCGCTCCGTGCGTCTCACTTCCCCTTTCTTGTGCCGTTCAGCGATGGATTTCAACATCAAGTCAGTCAAATGAAGGGGAAACTGCGCAGCTATATTTTTATGTTTGCTTGAACAGCTTGCATGTTTTCCAGATATGCAAAAAAAAAACGAGACAAATAAAAGTGAGAGAAGAAAGCGGAATGACTGTATCAAAGAAGAAAGCGACGGAACACCTAATTTACGAAAAGGTTGTTGTACATTCTTAAAATGACCGCTAGTTAAAACATGACAATATAGCCGAATAATAAACTCCATTCTGCAACATAAATGCGTAAAAATAGTCCTTAGGCTACAAACAATGAAGTTTATATTTGCCATACAGATGCACAAGACAAAGGGGGGATGATGATCTATGCGATTACAAATTTAGCAAGTTGAATAAGAGCTATGAGGAACATGCAAATCAACTGGCTCCTCTCTGAGCGCACGGATAGATAAAGAGATCAGCGTTTAACCAAATTTACATCGCAGCTTCTCAGTCAGGTTTCACGAGGAAAAAACATCTCTGCGTGCACACACAAAGCAGTAGCTGCTACAAGAAAAAACACACACACAATTAAACAGCGTGGGACAAACCCCTGATATTTTACGTATTAATGTAAATAAAAGTTTTTGTTTGTTTCCGTTCATCTCAATTTGCAAAAAGAAAAAAAAAACTATTTTCATTCACACAGCAAAGATGCAAATGAACACAGGAAAATCATCTAATAAAAAGCCAACAGAAAATGAATGAAAGCAGCACAACCAGCCCTCCCGGCCCACATTTCACATGTGATGTCGTTTTTCCTTTACCTGCTACGATGATGTGATTTTTGATATTATTTTGTCCTTTTAACGTCCTTTGCGCGCGGTCCCTTGTCTGTTTCGTCTTGTCCGTGTCCTCTCGTGTCGTGTGAGCGACTGAAGGCTGGACGCGTCGGAAGCCTATATTTTAGCCTATTTATAAGCTTCTCTTCCTGACCTTTGTCTCTTAAAACGGGGGGACCAAAAGACATCAGCGGCAGTGGAAAATCACCGGCCTGCCTCCTCTCAGAGCAACAGGAGAGCTGTGTCTCTGATGCGTTCACGGGCCGGCAGCAACCTCGGAATATAGACAACATATGCGTTTACAAGGGAAAAACCAGCGCTGTGAAATGTCATGTTCAGCGGGCGATGCCAATTCAGATTTTAACAAATCTACTAAATTCATCTAAAGAAAACATAACTTTATGAAAAATGGCTAAAACCACCCGATGCTACCATAATATGCTATAGGCCTATTGAAACAAAAAGAAGCTAGGTGAACATTTTCTCTTCATCACGTAGCTCTAATCCGAAACCTATTTTATCATTAATCCCCGGCAACAATCACTAAAAAGCTCCTCTAACCCGTGTGGCTTTCGTTTTCTATTTCAAATACGGATTAGGGCTTTACGAGCAGTCCACGAATGCAGCATAAAGGAGCATTAAAGTGGCAGCTTCCCCCACCCATTTAGTTAGCATCTTATCCTTCTCTTTACGGGCACACGCTCATATTCTCATCCGCGCTCCAAACGGTAGTCACGCCTCCTCATTGCGCGTGGCAACAGGCGTGAAGTGCACGCAGTAGATGAAAAGAAGGATCACGCTGCAAGGAAACTTAGCAGTGACAATTCAATGTCTCCTACCCAAAAAATGAGGCTGGTATCATTCAGTATCTCACACATTGATGGATGGCAACTTTTTTATGCCTCTATTAATTTCACATTCTTTTAATATCTTTATTGAAATGGAGTTCCACAGATTTGGTAAAACTTGATGAATGTTTGAGGTTGAGAAGGGTTTCTTTATGGATTGCAGTTGTGGTTCTTGTTGACCGCCTTACCTTTTTTATCATTTAGTCATCAAAACACCATCAAGACAAGATCACATTTTCTAATAACTGGACAAAATGCAGAAGGCACCTGGTGAAGAACTAGGTAATCCTTACTAATTCATTTTGGGAAGGATTATTAGATAATTTGGAATCTATTCTTTCTGCTGTGAGAAAGAAAACTTATAAGCAATACAGCTGCTAATCTTCATTTTCAGGATTTTGAATGTGTCACATTTTTCAGAAACCTTGTCAATTGTTCATGAATTGTCTTTTACTGAGACAGAACTTACCATCCAATTAGAAGATATTCTAATGTGTTCATTTCTGATGCTTAAAGAAGAAAGTCTCCATTTTAAAATTATAACAGCTTTAACATGGAAGTAGCATTTTAAAAATCAATTATTTAAGTGTTTGAACATGTAGTAAACATGGCAATATTGAATCCAGCCATGTGTGTAATGATGGGGAGATCAAGAAAACCAAAGGCTTGTTTACAAATCTATATTCAAATAGAAGGCAAATGACATGCAAGTTATTATCCAAATGTCCTGGCGTTGCCGAGGCAGAAACTTTCCACCACCGCCACATGTTCTGACTGAAAATTGCTTGTTGGATTTCTGCTCTGTACTGACTCTGCTTGTAGAATTTATCTTATTTAACTCTGCGTATGTTGTCTTAACCAGCATGGTGAGGGATTATTTATAGGCCCTGATAGAAAACGCCAATTTAATTTACAACCCAATTTATTTCCTCTTTCGTTGTGTCTTTGAGATATCTCAGAGAAGAGACTTGACGGCTAACATTGGCCTCTGTCCCAAATCCGTATGCCGACTTCTCATCTTGAGCCCTTGACTGGTTTATCCCCCTGTCCCATTATCTTCCTATTTTGTTTTCTTTGGCATCACATCCTGACTGATAGTAACTTCCTACAGAGGCACACAAGAGAATCTAAGGTCAATGAACGAGACTGCCAGAGAATAACAGGTTCATATGGAGGCATGTATCTCAAAAGAGGAAGTAAATTTGGAAGTTGAAGATGTCCAGTTTATTGTTGATTTTTATTAGTGCTCCTTTACGCCCACTAAATCTTTCAGAGAAGACAAGACAGACCAACTCTGACAGGAGTGAGGCCTCTGGCAGTGTCTGACTGGTCTTGAATACGTTTTCGATTAGAAATTAAGACACACACTCAACAAAATGGAGCATACACTGACGGATAAAAAAAGGATAGCATGTGAGCTTTAGGGTTTTATTAGATGGAAATAAAAAGTAAAAAAAAGAAAAAAACTTCCATTGACGTATTAAAATGTTCAAACGCTAGCTGGAGGTGGTTTTTGCCTCTTTTGATGAAGACTTGATTCATATTCAGATCTGTTTTAGATATTTTCAGCACGAAAATTTAATCCTGAGGAGGAGTTTTCTCAATTTTCCTTTCTGGATGTTGACTATAGAGGCTTCTTTCCATTTCAAGGTTTAGGGCCTTTTCACATGGCGTACTCGGGTCCGGGCCGGGCCCGAGTCCGATCTTTCCTGAGCTGTGTTCACATGCCAGTGCTTGAACCGGGCTCGGGCACGCTTGGTAATGTCAGCGCCAGAACACTAGGTGGCAGTGT
>JBBDHI010000003.1:8099305-8110913 GCA_037177115.1 Craterocephalus stercusmuscarum
AGAGTACTTATTTAGAAGGGAGACAAATGTTGGACTATTGCCTGGTTGATTTTTGTGAAGAGTCTAAAGTTGTTACATTGGATATTCATTCTTCACTTACATTTGGACTTTATGTAGAGTGAGGAGTCAGAGTTAGACAAAAGTGAATTTTTTGATGCCTTATTCATTGCATTATTTCTTTCTAAAAACAGGAAAAGTCTACAAAGAATTTTTAGACTGTATTACTTTGTGCAACATGGATTTTATTTGAATTTTATTTTTACCTCGGAATGAATTGTAGTAGACATCCTAAAATTTCAATGCAATTAAGGACACCATTAATATGAGACGTACATTTCAGGTGCTTAACACAATTTTACACAATACTATACACTATAGTATATTGGACAAGTTTTTGATGGGCTCCATATAGGATTTTACAGCAAAATCTTTGTACCAAATAATTCTTGTCTTTTACCAATTGTCAAAAATAAGATTTTTCTATATTGGCATTTAATTAAAATATTTAATTCCATTCAAAATGTTGGAATAGCAGGACATTTTTGTTTTCAAATGATCAAATCACTTGATATCACTGCCCATACAATAAAAACAACTATACAATAAAGGCAGTCTAAGTCTATGGGAACTGCCCATGACTCAGCAGGTCTTGAAATAACATGCATTAAAATTTCTGAATAGTTTTATGCCCCAGGCGAGACAGCTTCCAATTCGGTTGTCCGTCCCTGTCATCATACAATGTACAGTGCAAACTTGGCCTACATTTCAAACAATATAAACTTGTTTTCCAACTTTAAGTCCTTCATTGAAAAACAAATAAAAAGTCTCAACATGCTTGTTTACATTTTCTTTTCTCCTCCCTAGTTTATAGTACCAACAGTATGACTATCCAGAAGCACATATGAGGTGTAAATCTGCTAAATATCATAAACGAAATGCTCAACAATTGCTGGTTTTGTAGATGACATCTTGATTATAGGGTAGGTTGATATCTATATATCTATACTTTGTAAAACAGAGTGGAGATGGATCAAGTTCTCTATTTTTCCCCCCAGATATAAGGACAGTGATCTTTTCCACTTTTGTAACACAAACAGATTTCAATTACGAATTATTAATTTGTCCAGCTGACAGCACAAGCAAGCTAGATCTGCTTCAGAAGTAGAGCTGTCAGATTTGCTTGACTGAACTCCAACCGGTCTGTAAGGTTCTTCTAAAAGTGTGTGTGCTGTAAAGGGAGTGACATTTTTGAGGTGGGATTTATTGGTGCATTCAGCCTCTCTGGCAAAAATCAGCTGCTTTGCATTTTTATTCCATCAAATAGGACCTTTTTTCCTGACATCCCCACAAGGTGTCTCCTGCCTTTGGTAGATCAGAGTCAGAATCAGAATTACTTTAATTATCAATTTGCAATTAATAAAACAAAAAGAAAAGAAAAAAGTGGATTATTGTCATTATATAGAGTGTATGAGGCTTAGCAAAAGGTTGCAACATCAGACACAGAAACTCTTCCTCTGAAATGTTTTCTTATGATAAGTGACATAAGGTGGCAGCAGAGAAAGTTGCACAGTGTCAAAGGACTTAAACAAGGTCTCACTGCTTCTTTCCCAGTTTCACATGGACGGCAGTGGCTCAGGTGGTAGAAGAGCTCAGATATTAAAGCAACTTGTTCTATGACCTGAAGGTTGGTTGTTGACCTGCCCAGGTCAACTGGCATTGTGTTATTGGCCAAGACAACCTGCCTCCGGTATTGGTATCTCTGGTGTACTTAATTCTAAGTCACTTTGGATAAATGCATAATTTCCTAAATGACTCTATAGTAGTAAGCATAGCAACTACTTGGTTACATTGAGATCCTGAATTTTATTGATTAGGTTAAGTAAAAGATTTTAGTCAGGTTTGAATTGTATTAAAGTTTCAAAATGTTTATCTGTACTGTGTAGACATCAACTGGAAACTTTTGGCAAAGATTAAAGTTAGTCTAAACAATTTCAAAGATTGTTCATTATTAATAACCTCATTTAGATAGTGTTTGTGGTCCTACAGTACAATCCTTACAAAATGAAGAGCAAAAAAAAAAAAAAGAAAAAAATCCAATCAGTCTATCAGGTGCACAGCTACAGAGAAGCTGACCAATGTAAGCCATGCGGCCCAGATGGCTAACGTTGGTCAGCTTCTTTCATCCAATCATCTAGCTTCACTTCACCTAGAGCCCCTCCACCTTCAACCAGTGATAGAAGCATTATGCATGCGCACAATTTGGAGGCGGGCCCAAGGAGGTGGGACTTCTCGGCTGTTTTGTTTCAAATCCTCTCTCTCTCTCTCTCTCTCTCTCTCTCTCTCTCTCTCTCTGTGGAAATTGTATACCCTAGTTTTAAGTCTGACAATGTTATCTTGCACTAGCACCCCCAGAATGTTTATATCCATAAACAAAATGAAAAACACAAACAAACAAACTGAACATTTTAAAGCTATTTAGTCTCTTATGTGTAACAATTTCAGATTTTTGCTGCTTGAAATTGATATCTGCATTCACATATGTGTCACCATCAGTGTATTATTACTTCCACTAATAATCTGACACATTTTTGTAAGTTATGATTTTTAGATTAGTTTATACATAGAACGGGTAAGCAGGTGCCATGACGGTCTGCCATTTTTGACCTAAAATTAAAAGGACCAATGCACAGAATAACAAAATATTATTATTATTATTATTATTATTATTATTATTATTATTATTATTATTATTATTATTATTATTATTATTATTATACACTTCCCTTCCCTACAAGCTGGGTGCGATTGAGATCGCAGCAGAGAAGATCATTAACAGAGTCCACACAACAACCTTGGAAATCTGTATGACTATAGCACAATGCAGGACCACCCATATGCAGCAGCAGCAAAACAATGGGACGGTTTAGCCATCTCCAAAAAAAGAGAACTTAAAAAAGGAGCTAAAGAAGGAGAAAGGTTTTCAAAGAGACGCAGAAGTTTCCATCTTTCTCCTCGACAAGTAAGGAAACCATACTGCCTAAATGAACCAAAAGCTAACTTTTTCCTTTCGGTTTTATTAGACAGTTGCTTGTCACCATGGAAAGTATAATGGTAGATCCTGCTAAAAATGCACCAGACTTGTTGGTACAGGATGGTTGGTGTACTAGTTTTAGAAGCTTTTAAAGCCACGGCTTTCACAGTGAATGCCAACTTATAAAACTTATTGGTTTTAGTCCACTTTTACAACGACTACGAACATGTAAATGTACAGATTCACCAGACTAGTATAACCAGAAGTATAAGTATGTACTTAACCAGAATTATAGTATAACCAGAATTGACTATCATGTCTGTTTTGTTGTTTTAATCACGGACCAATGCAGCGTTCCATTTACCTCGGAACTGAGAAGTCGGAACTGGGGACTTCACAACTCGGAAAAATAATGAGGCAGGCATTTCTCAGGGGCAACTGTTTTAAACCAGCAAAGTGGCTACAACAGAACTGCAAATGGTGATTCTAAGCAGCATCAGCTGTTTTACTACATCCACTGAAAGGAAAAAGCAGTTTTTTAACAATTTAGTGGAACTCGTTGTAGCTGAAAGTGGCGTCGTAGTTCATGAAAAATGTGAATTACACGCCAACAGCATCTCTGTATATTTATCTCCAACAATACTATGTGCGGTTGATTTAATGCAACAAAAACTGGTCAGAAGTGCTAATAAACGTGATATTAAAGGGGCTTCTGCAATAAACAATGAGTGCAGCCATCTTGAAATGAGAAGTCAGTGTTGGTGAGGTCCTCCGATTCCACAGTCGGAAATCAGACTCCAGTTGAAACTTCCCACTTGCAAGTCAGAAATTCTTAGTTCCAAGTTCAAACAGAACGCAGGCTAAGTGAAGGGAAAAAGAGGCGAGTAGACTTGTAAATCAGCTCGTCGACAGCTAAATAGCTAATTGGAATGTAGACTCTGTGAGCACACTGAACACTCAGATTAGGGCCAACAAGATAGAGTCAAGATAGGATGGTCTTTTACTGGCTGGAGAGAGCTCAACAGTATAGGTAGGGTGATGCCGAATCAGCCATTGATACGGGGGCGCATACAGTATCCTGAAATGTTCTGTAGTGCTCTTTTTGTGGTTAATAAGTATGTAATCCCCAAAAACATCATTAGATTAAAAAAGGCCACTTTAACTATTTTTGTCAATATGGAAAAGAAACTTAATACCTAAATTGTGTTCAAAACATTGCAATGCTTCAGATGGCCACCAGATGTCACTGTTCTTAAACAGGCATCAAAGCCTTGAATCTTTCTCATTACAATTACAAGGAAAGCCTCAGAGCTGTATTTAGACTTCACCTGCCATCACTAAATGTACTCTGGCTACTTCCAGAATCCTAAGACATGCATGTACTGGTCACTCTAAATCAAGGATCCTCAGTTTGGTGCCATCAGGTCCAAATCCAACAGTTTCTTCATGTATCCCTGCTTCTACACACCTGACTCAACTTAATGAGTCATTGTGCAGAACTTGATTTGCTGTTGCATCCTTTTAATTTGATGCAGGTGCATCAATACATGCTTATTGTGGACCTTGTAGGACAAAAATGAATATCAGTGCACTAAATTCATTTATCTACAAAATTATCATATCATCAAATGTTTGCCAAACATAGTGAGCCCTAGTCAGGAGGAATCTTGGAACATGCACTAGAAATATTGACTACTCAGGTCTGCAGATGACTCACTCTAATGAACTTTATGTTTTGCATCTTTGAATATTAAGCCTTGGAATATTTTCAAAGTGACTTATTGTATTGTTTAACCAAAAGGCTCACAAAAAGTACATAACACTGGCACATGTTTAAGGTTAGACATGCATCATACTGCCAGTTAAAGGTTAATAAAATGCCATAAAATACAAATAGATGACACAATTACACACATAGGTCATTGGTATGGCTGTGGCATTATGTACGCTTGACTTTATGCCATCCTCCACTGTGGTTATTTGATGCATAGTGATAAGCAATCTTGTCTGAGACTAGAGAGCGTCATCAAGTTACATGATATTAAAATCTCGAAGGAGCAAGGCAGCACATGCCAGAGCAGTTCCCTGATTGACTTAAAATTTCTGCTGAAAGAAATGATGACATTTTAGCTCAGCTATTTAAATGTGGATGATCCATTGTTCTGTTTTCCAAATATAATGATGCAGCTTAGAAGTATTTTGAAGAGAGAAATAAAACTGTGTATTTTCAAAAAGTTTTGTTCTCGCTAATATTTCTGAAACATCAGCCGCTGCTGTGTACAAACTCACGTTCGTAAACGGAGGCCGGCATGACTGCAGTCTGGAAGCCAAAGGCACAATTGAATGCTCTTATTTATAGAATATTTGGCCTCCTATGAGTCACTGCTGCCCCTCAGCTGAATGAAAGGGCATCTCAGTGATTCCATCAAAATAAACACACTAATATAGCCATAGGAAGTCACGTTATGAAGGCACATGTAAAAGTGCAAAAATGTGACTTAATATTTCCTTGCAGCTATTTTATTGTTCAATTAAATGTCTCCTGATGCAGATAGTCTTACTGGAAATATAAAAGACTGTGTAGCCGAGGCTGGGACACCACTGATGTACAGCACTGAGCTGTTTCCAGTGCAGATGATTAGAAATATATAAGCAGGGTGCCGAATATTCCTGCAAAGCTTATAACTTATCACTTAAATCTGAATTATTTTAGTATATATGCAGTGTGGGGTCTAATAACAAAAAGCTTAACAAATAGAAGCAACCATAAGCTTTAAAATTCAGAGGTATAAACAACTTTAAAATGAGACTGCTCTGTTCTCTGTATCCTGCTGACTGTACCGGTAGTCAATTCCAAAGGAATTTAGACTCATTAGTCCCCCAAGCTATCATTACTGCAGAAAAACAGAGAAGGAAAAAAAAAGAAGTGGCAGATGATTAAGAGGTACTGGTGTCTGACCATTGGGCTGTTGGTTTGGAAAGCTGCTGTAAGTGAAAACTTGTATCCAGCAGAGCAGCTGCAGGAGTCTGTGGTCATCCTGGCATATCCCATGGAAGAATGTCTGGAGTCTCCACAAAGCCATCTCTCTAGTTTGTAGACAAAATTCTCATATAATGCTGTGAAATAAGTAGGAGCTCTGGTCACATGTTGTGGTCACAAAATTTATATGAGGGTTCTGTCTCTGATATGAATACATAAGACCGTGTATAATGTTGTTGTTCTTCATTCTGCTTTCATGGAAAGATAATCATAGAAAAAAAAAACTCAAATTACACAGTGTTTTTACATGTTTGTTACATGAAAAGACTAGCTAACTGTGTGGTTTTGGCACCATCGAAATTGTTCTGGTAATGCAGTTTTGGTCGATGGTGAAGTGGAGTAGCGTGCAACCAGGAATGAGAAAACTGCAGAAAACAGTTTGAAAACAAAAACACTTGCAATAAATAAAGGAGTAAAGATTCTGGCCTACATAAAGTCCAGATTTCGAGGAACAGAAGTCGGTATAAGGTATAGGCTAATATTTGTATTTAGATTTTCTGGCACGGTGACAAAATAATGTTCATAACCATAGCCCTAAATCCAACTTTCATCACAAAGCAGAACCAGGGCCCAGTTGTTCAAAAGATTTAATCTGGTTAAAAGTTATCCGGATTGGATCAAATGAAAACAGCTTATTCAAAACAAAACATGGATCACGTATCCAATCCCACCTTTTATCTGGAAAAAAACTTCAGTTTGGGTTGTTCAAAACTTTGGGGTAGGATCAGGATACATTTGATCCAGAAATTATTCTTATGCCAGGAGGAGGGTGGATTACATAGTGACATAGTTAAAATCATTTTAAGCAGGTGCATCTCCTTTGTCACCCCCAGTCATCTTCATCCTAAGGCATTGCAGGAGGATTTTCTAATTCCTCATTAAGTTTAGGTGCACCATGAACATTATAGATGTGAAGATTTAAGGGGATGTTGGTGATGGTGAGCCCACAGTTATAGGGAAGTGGAACCAGTGGACCGGTGTCCTTTTCTGGTCCTGAGGAAGAAATTGGATCCTCCAATTTTAAGCAGGTGCATCTCCTTTGTCACCCCCAGTCATCCTCATCCTAAGGCATTGCAGGAGGATTTTCTAATTCCTCATTAAGTTTAGGTGCACCATGAACATTATAGATGTGAAGATTTAAGGGGATGTTGGTGATGGTGAGCCCACAGTTATAGGGAAGTGGAACCAGTGGACCGGTGTCCTTTTCTGGTCCTGAGGAAGAAATTGGATCCTCCGAGAGCAGCTGTCCGTTACACAGGACCTCAGAAAAGGGGCTCAAAGCTTCCTCTGCCAACCGGACTTGATGATGATTATGATGATGATGATTGTGCCTACAAGATGTTTTTTCAAGACAAACTTAAAGAGCAGAAGTCCATATTTGTCTAGCAGAGGAACAAACTGCAGCAAACCAGAGCCACACTGGGGACCAGTCAGCTTCAGAATGCTGGTGCAACAGGGAATGGAGTTGTGCATGTATTTATGAAAAAATAGCTTCAGTGGGTTAGATGACTTTTTAAAAGAAAAAAAAAACCCATATTATTTATGTTTTGAGTTGTCTGTCTTTTTAAATAAAATCTTAAATGGCAGCTATAATATCAGTCTGTTATTCTATATTTTGGATAATTTACTCCCTTTAGAGCACCCTTTATCCGGATTTGGTAATCCTGAAAAATCTGTATCTGGATCAGATTTATCCATTCAGAAATTGCTTTAAACAACCAGGATAAAAGGAAGATGGATTATGTGATCCTCCATGGAAAAAAATGGGATTACCAAATCTGGATAACTTTTATCCGGATTAAATCTTTTGGTAAAACTGCGTCCAAATGTTCTGAATTGTGATGCTGTTGGTTATCTCAATCCACTGCTGGCATTCTTTTGTGTTTTTGCATAGGCCATAGCTACCTCTAGCAGACATGTCAGCATGTGACATCTGATTTGACTGTCCTCCAACTTTTTCAGTTTTACCTGAGGATGTAAAGAGTTTCATGCATTCTTGCCACTCCAAGCATGATTGCAGGGAAGGGGGTGCGGCAGATTGCTATTATTTCAGACTCCAGCAAAAAACATCAGAGAAAAAGAAAGAAATGCATATAAATAATGTTACTCATTCAGATATAAAGAATATCTCTGTAAATTGAAAACCAAAATAAACAGATGTCCCTTTAAGGTACATGTAGCATAAAGGCAGAATCCAATATTTAGTATTTTCAAAGTACTGCTGACCTCATCCACAACCACAGCCTTCCACTGGTCCCTCATGGCTTTAGCCCAGAACTGGGCAGGCTCTCCTCAGCCCAGGTATGCCCTACTATCTTGCACTCTTCTGATGATGTCTTTGTGCTGCAATCTGGTCATTGCTGCGCCCACCTCTGGCAGGACCTTACCTGTGCCCTGTCCAGATGTTTACTTCAGTTGCCCTCACCATCTTGTCTCCGGATTTCCTAAACTCTCCAAGAAGTTGGGTCTTTTCCCTACTTGAATCCAACATTAATGGACATCAGGGGGTGTTCTTTCTAAAGAGGCATGTGACTATGAAGCAGTGAGGAAGGCCCAACCACTTCCTAATACAGGCGTTGGAGATGCCACCCACCCTGCTGGCTGTTGTAGAACTTCCCTGACTCTCAATGGCCACATCAGCCGCTGGTACGGCGTGAACTGGTAGCACCAACTTTCAACAACGCTCCACAGGTGGTTGCTGTCAGTCTTTTCCAGCCCTCGGTCAGCTGCTTCTGGACCACCCTCCCCATTTGACTGAGAGCTCTGTTGATACTGCCTTCCCAGGCTTAAATTGGTTGCTTTCCAGAGATCTTTTCTCCTCAAACAACAAACAATATTCTGTTGTTTCTTACACCTTTCCCTATTGACAGACTCTAGGATTTGGAGGGCTTCATTTTCAATTTTGTCAAAAGTTAGTTTGTGTAGCCACTTAGGAAGTCTTGCAGTGTATGGGTCTGTCTAAATGATAGTCTGCATGTAGCTTCTCTGGACTGGGAGTCTTCTTGTTGATGGAATTTTCAGGCCACTGACAACCTGCCTGGCCCCATCACAAGGAGTATCAGGAAGATACCAACCTCCAGCCATTGCCTTTCAGTTGTGATACTTTTGCTGAAGGTATATGAAGTAGTTTTCTGTGATGATGGCAATGTCAGTGTCAGCTTTATTTCTGTAACAGCACATTTAAAAGCCAACTGGCAATCAAAGTGCTTTACAGTAAGATAAAAAAACTCAAAGCAATAACGTTAAATTTAAAAAAGATAAGAAATGCAATGAAAGTGATTCTGCTCGGCCAAAGGGGTAAACAATAGGCACCATGCACAGTTCCACCACTTCCTGATCTTAAGGCAGCTCCTTTGCGTCCTGCCTTTCATTATTGGACAAACTCATAAATCCAGATGTGCCCGACCTCAGTAACCACGACGGCAATGTCTAGAGACACCTGGATGAATCGGTTTTTCCAGTAATGAAAGACAACAAAGGAGCTGCCTTAAAGTCAGAAAGTAGTGGGGCTGTTCATAAAATCCATTAGATCAAGTGGACAATGCAAGTTGATACATGAAAGAATGCCATTGCAATGTCAATCAGCTTGTGTGGCACTAAACCATACACGTTTGCCAAGTCTAGCCACACTACATGAAGGTCTCCCTTCTGTCTTTTGGCCTGCTGGTTTTGCTTTCAGATCATTGCAGTGCTCTATGCATCCCAGGAAACTCGGGAGACCAGCCTTGTGGCAACTTGTTCCAAGTTTCATGGGCAGAAACAGTTGCTTCTATTAGAATATGAGTGATGTCTTTCCTTCTTTCATTGTGTTTGCAGACCAGCAAACTGCCAAAACCTTTGCCTTTATCGAGATTCTCAATGCGTTTGATCTTGTTAATTCCTATGGAAGCATACCGGGAATGAACATACTTCTTTGGTACTTTGGAAAGAACCAGAGGATTTTTTTATTTCTCACATTTTAGTAAAAATGTATGGAGAAATTTCAAAATGATAATGTATGTGCTCTCTGATAGTTTTGCCATCTGTTTCACAAATGTGTTTACTCATCCTTTAGAGCTAACTTCCTTTCCCATGTAAATAACAAGAGCCACCAAAATAGAAAGATCCCTCTCAGTTACTTTGGTCCATTTCTTGAAACAGATCAGACGTTCTCATCACTCCTGGCACTTTTACTAAAAGAACCTGGATGGCTCAGCACAATGGTTCACTTGCAAGAGCTCATTCTTTTTCATAATGAAGTTCCTTTGTCATACAAATAGTCAGTGCCCCCAAGATGCATTGCCCCTTTGGTATTGTGTCAGCACTGCAAATCAAGATGTTTAAATCTTTTCTCAGTATAGCAGAGCACCATTGAAATATTCCTTATGTCCACCTCTCAGACTTAGTCCATTTCTTGACTGACAATGGTTAGTGTACTCTTTTTTTGTCTAGCTAACAGAAAACAATTGTGTAAAAACCTAAAAAAGAGTATAAATAAATAATAAATAAAATGATTTTACAGTAAGTATAGCATCTGAGATCGGACATCCTGCACTGCACTAATACTGTGTCCATTATTGTTTACACACACATTAAGTAACTTACTGTAGACACATCAGAGTATAAAGAAAATATATAGATCATCATAAACTGTAATATAGACACATAAACAAAAAGCAATAAAGTATATATGCAGCCTACAGAGCTTTAAATAAATCTCCTCATCCTCCTGGTCATCAACACACTCGTTTGTCTTTCCACAGATTTTTACAGATCCGCATCACAGCATACATTCTCTCTTGCGATGCAACATGAGCAGGGACCTCTAATTTTGAGTCTAATGCACATACACTCTCTAACACCAAAGAGAGGAAAACTCTGGTGTGTTTTGTGTCACTGCTTTGGTAAAAACACTGAAAACCTATTAATGACACACTAAACAGATCAGGAGTGTCTGTGAGTGTCAGAGGCAAAAGGCCAAGTTTTTAGTGAGTGAGTTCATCCTTTTTTGGTTTTATTTGGAAAGCCAGATTATAATGTATAATTATATGTAAAAACAAACATTTTAAATCACAAAGCATTAAAGTTACTTGCAGATAGAAACATGACGGTGCACATTTAGATTCTGTTATGTACAAGTAAGCACAAAAATAAATGTTAGCTCCTGAAGCAGGGTGATTTTTCCATGCCAACCTGCCAGCAATAACATCTGGCAGATACATAAATGTCACACATCACAAGTGGGCTGCATGTGCAATGAAAAATAGAGTCAAATGGAGAGAGGATAGTAGGGATTTGGCTCTGAGATCACGTGTGCCTTCTGCCAGGCAACCGTGACATTATGTTACATAACGTATGGGAAAAACACACATGACTCACGCTGAACTTAAATGATCTAACATATAGGCTGACTCAGAAGAAACAGAGAAAAATACTATGTGGAGACGATCCTGCACATTCCCTCTCCATTGAAAATATGGTTGAATTTGCAATGGTTTTATATATATATATATATACACATATATGGCTGAATTTGCAATTGTTTGATATACAGTATG
>JBBDHI010000003.1:8292427-8304107 GCA_037177115.1 Craterocephalus stercusmuscarum
CAAAGACATGTTAAACTTTTCCATGTTAGCTAAGTTTAAGCCTTTTTTTGATGAAAATGATCAGTTTTCTTTCAACTTATAAAACAATTCCTCAAAGCTGTTTCTGGCTTATAGAGGAACGGAGTTAATCAGTACGTTTTCTTGCCAAAAGAGGGCTGAATATGAATTAAAATCAGTTTGAATCGAGAATCTATTCGGAATCGAATCGTTACCCTAAGAATCTGAATGGAATCGTGAGTTGCTGCAAGATTCCCACCCCTAATGTTAATATATAAAACTTGTATAAATTTGGACTTTTTTGTGTTGGATCGTGGTAGAGCTCGTCACCGTCCTGTGTTTCCGTTTTCACAAAGTGGCCCTTGCAGGCCTGGTGCTCTAGCTTTCCCTTACTTCTTTTTTCACGTGTCCTACTTATGGTACGCACCCCTGAGATTTGCACACCTCTATTACACTCTTATGTCGTTGTCCCTGCATCGTTTTGCTCCTTGTGTTCTTTCTTTATTTGCTCCAAACACCAATTGTATTGTTTGTTTTTTTCTGTGTCCCCTTGTTTTGTTTATCTTGCAGCCTAAAAGATGGATAAGAATGACCTGGTGCAGAAAGCCAAGCTGGCTGAGCAGGCTGAGCGCTACGACGACATGGCGGCTGCCATGAAGGCTGTGACGGAGCAGGGCCTGGAGCTTAGCAACGAGGAGCGCAACCTGCTTTCTGTCGCTTATAAGAACGTGGTAAGGCATCCAGACGATTACCTTTTATTAGTCTGTGATATTTAGGCTTGAGCTGGAGCTCTTGCCAGCCACTGGTCTGGTTCTTTTCACTTTGATTGCACTGCGAAGGTGCTTGGAAGACAGTTTTTATGCTGCAACCACTCACCTTTATCCTTTTGCGCTGGCAAGCAGAGAAGCGGCATGCTTCAGAGTAAGTGGTGTTGCATCAGCAACACCGTGTAGCGCAATGTTTGTGTACCTGCTGTTATAAACAAAGATCCATGAGTCTCTTTGACCATTTCCTCTGCTGGCTCAGAAGTGTAGCAGGTTTGTCTCCATACTGTCTCTGTACTTTACAAAGCAGTATTATTGTTAGCCCTTTAAGTACTGCAATTACTACAGACCACCACAGAATTGTCCTATGTGTAAATAAGTTTGCCACTTTAACAGGAAAAATTTAACTTTCAGTCTCTAGCAATTAAATGAATTATGATATAGATCCTTGCAAAAAGTGTGTAATAAAAAGTGATTTGATTTTTCATCAGGTTTCTCTTTAACAATTCAAATGCACATGGAAGAAAATAAAGTTGAATCTCTTTTAAATTTTGTGATTTGCACTGTAACCAAAAGATTTTAAAATTATTTTAATTTTATTTATAAAATAATAAAGATACATCACGATGTTAGGTAAGATTTCTCCAAAAGAAACCTCTCTATACAAAACTCAGATGTCCTTTGTTCTTCCTAAGACTCTCAGTAAATCCAGGCCAAAGTGTGAGGTACCAGGATATGATACACGCGTCGCATCGCTAACGGCCTGTTACAGCTGTGCTGGCTCACTTGATGCACAAACTATCATTAAACTGGACTGTTTACGGGAAAACTAGAATCAAATCTACAGTCTCTCTGGTCCCAACTTTGAAGTAGAAATTACGCAAGTGCAAGCTCAGGTTTTCCTGTAGTGCTGCTCTGTTTATCACTGAGGTCTTTCATTACTGCTTGCCAGCAGCCAGATCAACCTGGGTATCTCCTGTTGCATGCTTCAGATCTGTCTGCAGCACAGGCTTAGGAGGACACATTGTGGTTTAGTTTCATTCATACACGGGAAATGGAATAAGTCACATTTGCATCAAATGACGAAGAAGCCTATTTTCATTTCCTCTGTTGTTTCTATGTTTCTAATGGAGGCATAATGATGTAAAACTAACTCCTAATATTAGTTTTAATCATGATTACTCAGTTTAAAAAAAAAAAAAAAAAAAAAAACGTATTTTGACTGAGTGTCTCTTTCTCCCGGTTGTGATTAGGTGGGGGCCCGCCGTTCATCCTGGCGCGTCATCTCCAGCATCGAGCAGAAGACGGAGGGGAACGAGAAGAAACAGCAGATGGCCCGTGATTACCGCGTGAAGATCGAGGCTGAACTCCAAGAAATCTGCCACGACGTGCTGGTACGGACACCAGAGTGGGCTGTGGGCAGGCAGTGAGGGGGTGTGAATGAGAGGCATAGAAAGGACAAGACGGGTGGCGGAGGGATGGGCGTAAGAAAGGGAAGGGGTCGGCAGAGATTCAGGCGGCACTCTGATCCCTCCTGGCCGAGGGAGGAAGTTGTCACATGATGGTGCTTGTGGAAACGGCAGTAATTCTGCTGGAAGCTGTCTCACAGCCATCAGACAAAGCTCTAATTTTCTTCCGTTTTTTTCGCCGCACACTGAGCTTCTCCACCTCCCGTTTTTTTTGTTTTTTTTTTTTTTTTTTTGGTGGAGAGGCAGAAAAGTGCATGAGACGGAGCCACAGCAAGCTGAACGCTGAGTCCCACCGAGCCCACAGCTTCTAGTTTGTTCGTCACTCTTTAGAGCATTGGCTAAAGCAAAGCAATTGTGCCTGGACCTGTTGTGACTTGAAATTCTCCGGCGAGACTCAGCCGAGAGTCCTGCCCTGCTGCTCCAACACAGAAAGTTGGGTTGTAAATGCACTATCTGTAATATTTTTACAGATTAACGCCATGAGCCGGATTTGGGCTCATGAGCAGCCTCGTCGTCAGGTCCAGACTACAGTAGCGGAGAAATTGCTCAAGGTCAAACCAGACTCAAATTTTTCAGCGCATGAGCAGACTTCTAATAATATCTTCAAGGTCAAATCATCTTGAAGCCTCTGCGGTGATGTGGTGCTGCAGGAATGAAGGGAGGGAAGGATGGGTGGAGACGTGCTGTCCTTAAAGAAGCAGCAGCGGGAGGCGTAGAAGAATAAGTGTCACTGACCTGACCCTGAAACAGCTGACCAGCTCGGCAAACCAGACGCAGAAATTAGATTTGATTTTGACCCATGTGTGCAATGCAACGTCCAGATGGGTTTAAGCAGCATTTTTCTGAAACGAATAACCTGCATATGGATTCATGCAAGAGTAGGGCAGGAAGTTCGTAGACAAAACGGTTCAATTTGTCATAATGCATTTTTTCACACTCTGCAGATTCCCATGAAGTGGTGGTTTCAGATGTAATCCCTGCTAAACCATGGGCAAATATGTTGTTTCCTTCTCTAGTAGCAGTCTGACTTCATTCACAGACTTAATGCTCCCTGATCTCTGACCAGGAAAAGGTCAGCGTCTCCAGTAGGTCATTTCTTCCAGTTAGTGGTGTGAGTCAGATTTTACCAAAAGTCTTGTTTGAGTTTGAAAATGATTTTTGCTGGATTTAGTGATAAGTCAAAGGGGAGTAAAGCTAAAGAAAATGTTTTACAGCATATATGCCTTTGTTCTGTTTTTGTGGTACTGGATTTCTCTGAAAAGCGGCTCATGTGCCACATCGATCGTTGCTTTCTTCTCCTGATCCTGAAATGTGGTGAAGTGTAAAGCCACCAAGATATGTGAGAAGTATTTTTCAACTTTTTTATTTATTCTTGATTTTTTTTTTTAGTTCTAGTGATTTCTAGAAAAAAGCTGAAAGAAGCACATGAGTTAACAGCTTAAATCCTGATCTAACCTGGAGTTAAAACGAGTTATAAAGTCTAACCTCTAAGATGTTTCCACCCGGTAGCAATGTGATGAAATGGTTAGAGAAGCTCCTTCCTGAACATTTCACCTCAGGATCACATGTACCCACACATTGACTCAGGAGGCCAAATGCAGACAGACTGCGAAGGCATTATTGTATTAGCAGAAAAATAATGAGCACACGACTGAATTTAAATAGCAACCCGCTCTGTTGGATGTCTGCTCTGCGCTCTTAGGACAGGTTAGTGGAGTCAGCAGATTACAACGGGCTTCTCCGAGGCTGAAACGTCTAAATGTAATCACTGGAACAAAGCTGGTCTCAGTGAGGAGATGCTCCGGGGTGAAGTCAGAGCGGATCACATGACCTGGATAAAACCCTTCTTTAAACTAGCAGATGAGGACAACATCAGCAGAAGGAACAAGAATGGCACACATGCTTGAAGTCTGTATCAGCCGCCGTCGGCAAACTCGACTTATTTTTCTCCTCTTTGAACAAATGCTCTTAAGAACGCATTAATCAGGTGGCTTGGAGCAAGGGAGATGTGCAACTGTAAAGTCTTTATTCCTGTCAGACGCTTCACATAAACCAGGCCTGTTTTATGGACGCGGCATTTCAGAAACGATGCACATCGCATACCTCCTGCGTGCCAACCTCCCCACTTTGCTCACATTGGGACTCGCCTCCAAAACAGAGCGCTGATGGCTTAACGCTGGTGGTGACGGCCTCACATCAGCACCAGCACCTCCACGACCCAACAGAGGTCGCTCGTTTCTGTCTGGCTCTGAGTATCAGTTTTACGGGAGCGGGGGTGTCTGCCCCCCATGCCTCCTGCCGTACCATTTTCATAACAATTTGGCTGCATGATTTTAAATGAGCATGGTGACGCCGGGGCATTTCCTCCGGTCATTGGTGGTGGTCGTAGTGGTTGAGGGCTCTCTTTGCGTTTATCTCCCGGTGGTGTATGAATACAAAACCTGCTGTTCTGCGTTTTGCCTCTCTGTATGGTAAACCTACCGGTCATCTGTCTGTTTCAGAACCTGCTCGACAAATTCCTCATTCCCAACGCATCTCAGGCGGAGAGCAAGGTGTTCTACCTCAAAATGAAAGGAGACTACTTCAGATACCTGTCAGAGGTGGCCTCTGGGGACTCGAAGAGGGGTGAGTATGGGTGTTTGAGACTCAGTGAGTTCAGCTGTCTCATGGCTTTAAACTCATTTTTATAGCTTCCTTCTAATCAGCACTGCACTGACGTTCCCGGTCAGGCCGACAGAGTAACTGTAGCCAATCAGATGCTTCCACATTGTATTTGCTACCATCGATCAGCAGGTTTGGTGTTGATGGGAGTAGTTTGGGGGACCTAAAGCTTGTCTTTATAACTGCAAGCAGTTTACAAAAAAGGGAAAATATTATGCTCTTCACACACGTGTAGCAGCATCGGCCATGGTGTCATTTCTGTTCCCATTAGCTAGGGCTGGGCCATAAATCGATTTTATCGATTAATTCGGATTTACTGTTTGAGGACTAAAATTTTTGAAAATCGAGATCCCCCCCCCAACCCCATCTGTACAACTGTATGTCTGAAAGTTATATTTTTGTTGTTTACAGTTTTGTCACATTGTTTACTGCCAGCTTGTTTTACAAGTTCGTTTCACAACTTAAATAGCTGCGCTTTGAATTTAGGGCAACTCCCTGAATGGGTGATTGAAATAAAAGCATATTTTCCCATAAAATTTACTTTTTGATATGTTTTAAAGAAAAAGACAGGAAGATTAAAAAAAAAATCAAAATCGAAAATCGGAATTGGTTTTAAAAAATCAGAGATTTAATGTTTTGGCCGTATCGCCCAGCTCTACCATTAGCCGAAATAGCTTGTCACAATCCAGCCGGCGTTAATTAGCAACGCCTTCTGAAACGCCTCCCACTGACAGGCTCATAGGAACCATCCTGTGGATGTGGAATTAATGGCAGCCAGATGTGCATTTCTCTCCGTTTTGCTTGAGCTGCTGTTAAAGGCTTGACTCAGTCAGTGTTGCCAAGAGACTGTAACCTTGGTTTGTCATGGTTGTCAATCATCTGATTGTCATAGCGACAAGCCAATGCACTCACTCAGTGGGAAGTTGCGACTTACAGGGCTTGCTCCAGTCAGCTGTAATCTTTTGAATCATTGTCCTAAATCAGAGACGGTTAATGGGACGGCATATATTTAGCATGTCATGGTGTCCATCCCTACTGCAGACCATGTCATAGAACTTTCCCAGCAGTCTCTGTTGCCAAGGCAGCTGCAGAGGATCTAAAACTGCCTCCTGCTTGTTTGTGTTGCAAAGACACGGTGGAAAACTCTCAGCAGGCCTACCAGGACGCCTTCAACATCAGCAAGAAGGACATGCAGCCAACACACCCCATCCGGCTGGGCCTGGCCCTCAACTTCTCCGTCTTCTACTATGAAATCCTCAACTCGCCTGAGCAGGCCTGCTCTCTGGCCAAGCAGGTGGGTGCACGACCTTTCTCTCCTGTAAAAACAGCATCTTTCAGATATGTCTGTTGTTCAAAACCATGACATCAGTTGGCTTGAAGTACTTTAACTTGATGAATATCAGTGAAACAGAACAGCAGCTTCACCATTAAACTTCTCCCCGCAGGCTTTTGACGAGGCGATTGCCGAGCTCGACACCTTGAACGAGGACTCATACAAAGACAGCACGCTGATCATGCAGCTACTAAGGGACAACCTTACTGTGAGTGTCGTCTCTAACCCACATGTACACCTGATATTACATGATGATTTATATATAGCTTGTATGTAAATGACTGATGGAGCTTCCTGGTCTGGAAAGTGAAGCCAATGCAGAAGAGCCAGCTTTTACTTGATCTGTTAATGAGAAATGAAGAGTTCTTGGTCTTAAACATTAGTTTTCAGCTTTCTTTAAAACATACCGGGGATGACTTTGTAAAGGATCGTAAAAAATAGAAAATAAAATGGGAGCATCTCGAAATTGACAGATAACTTTAGGGGATCGCGTGTTCTGTTTGACTCAAACATCAGCCTGATGTGAGTCATAATGGAGGATTTCTGGGGTCAATATACAGCAGTTATGTGTGTTGGCGGTCTGACAGGGCTGCATTGTAACTTAGCGGGAGCGGATCCGTCTCTCGTGGGATCATGTGACCTGGAGCGCTTTGCTTTAAGCCTCGCATCTATAAACAGAGGGGCTCTGCTTTGTGTTACTTTTTCCTGCTCTTCGGTCTAAAGTTTGTCATCGCTGAACGGAGTATGATGATGAAAACGGTGGGGACTTTTAACTTTGCAGCGGTGTTGTGTGTGGCCTGTGGGAAGTTACAGGTTTAGCGCCCCTAGTGGCTAGAAGTTGCACACTTTCCCTTAATTATAGTTTGATCCTCCACATACTTCCAACATCTGATTTAAGAAACAGATTTTAGTTGCACTTCCCAGACTTTTTATAGTTTGTCTAAATGCTGCAGCTCTAAAGGGTGGAGCTTGACACACTGCAATACACTGATTGGTTGAAAGAATCGTCACTTCCTGGTTGACTCAGCAATAAAAGGAAAGAGGGAGAAGTGCAGTGTTTAAGGAGACCGTGAAGAAGAGGTCCATCTTTCTTTGCCTTCATTTCTATGTTGCTTCCTTCTTTGCTGACATCACGCTATTGAGTAGCGGATCCACCTGCTGCTGTCCAGCTTTTTCTCTGCCCACCAGGTAAAGGTACGGGAGGCTGTGGACACGCAACAAAAATCAGGCTTAACTAAACCAGGCCACACCGTCCCATCCAAAGCTAGACGCTTGGTGGAACCGGGTTTGAGTGTTTACGGTTTGTTCTAGTGTCAGATGTGTGCAGCACCTGCCAGAAGGTCCCTTATTTTCTTTTTTAGACAAAATATCAGTCTGTATACATCTGTCATTTAGGGTTTCACAAGATGGAAGTGCACCAATGTGAATGGCTCAGTGAACCAGGTCTAAGATTCAGAACACACGCTGAACACCAATGAGGGATCAATCCTATTCATTTCAGCTAGTTGGCACTTTTTTCCTCTTTTTTTTTTTTTTTTGTACATCTGCATTTTACGGGGAGAGTATTTATCAGAAATATGGTAAACAAAAGCAAAGCAAGCAGAGAAAAATATGTTTTCTGTAACTACTGACCAACAAAACATTAATTCTGCAGCGTCATGCCGTGTTGGGGTGTAGCTTGGTCATGTTCGGTCAAACGACTGCATTGCTTTAAAACCTGCTGAGATTGTGTCCATTTAAAGGACGGGCGCATGACTGCACGTTTTGGGGATTATAAATTGACCCGCAAAGCTTTAAAAAGCAGCAATCATCCACACGGGAATCACAGTATGAGAAATGGAAAACGTATTCTTTGGTACAACTCCGAGCTCTGTCATCTCCTAACTGTGTAAACGTTCCAGGTGTTGATGGGTCTTTTGTAATAAATGTCATCAATCCAGTCAGCTGCTGCTTTCCTTTGTTGCAAAACTTGGAGTTGCTCGGTTGGCCATTGCAAGGACTGGACAGAGGGGTTTCTAACATGATTGTTGTGTATTTGTGTGACTGTACAGAGGATGTGGAGAGTTTCATGTTGCACAGTGACCGAGGGATATTTTTCTTTCCTGTCTCTCTGCAGCTGTGGACATCAGAAAACCAGGGAGATGAGGGTGAAACCGGCGAAGGAGAGAACTAGAGCGCACTTCACTGTTAACCCATCCCCACACTCTTTCTCCTCCTCTCTTCTCTTCTTCCTCTCTTCGTACACATAAACAGCCCGTTCATTCCCTCGTCCCACTTTTTCAAGCCCAGCCTCCCGACTTCCCTTCTGTATAACCAACAGCATGAATAGTACCTGACCTTCACAGATGAATATTAAAGAGGAAAAAAAAAACAGATAGGGGGGAGGGAAAGGAAACTGCTCCATCACCCCACCGTTACTCCATCCTCCCTCCCTAAGATCCACACCTCCCACCATCACGGCACTCCAATGCAGGCCAGCAGACTAAAAGCGCTGGCCCGTTTAGTCTTATTCCACGCAGGGAGGGTTTGTATCCGAAACCACCAAGTAAATTAACATCTAGATCTCACTTTCTCCCAGTTTTTACCCTCCTTATTTAACCCTTCTCTTCCCCTCCCTACCTCCTTCCTAACATCTCAGTACAGTCTCTCCCCCTCCTGCCCCCCCCATCCCCTTTACTTCTCTCTAGTGAGTTAATGCATTTATATAGTTGTCCATTCCTTCTCTTTTGGCTTTTCTTAGTGTACTGGCAAAAATGGCTGGTTTTATTCCACTTTAAACAAAAGAAAAAAGGTTATTAAACTGTCCGTTTATATTCAACAAACACTGTGATGCTTAGTTTTTCCTCCATCGTCACCAGATCCTTCTAATGACAAATCGGGCTGGGAGAGAGGGGTGGGGGGTCGGGGGTCAGAACAGCAGTGCAGTTCTGCTGAGGTTTATACAGAAGGGTCCTCTTTCAAGGCTGTATTGTGACACTGACAAACGTAAAAACAGAAGTGTTTCACCTGCTGTGTAATCAAACACTGGCTGCTTTTGTTTGTTTGCTAACTGGGACCTGGAGTTTCATTTAACACCTTTAAATTTAGTCAGGAGTCCCTGTCCCCTCCACTCCCCAAAACGGAAAAACAAAATTAGGAAAGTTGATAAATCCAAACATTCCATCTTCACATTTGAGACAATTTTAGACATTTTCCACAACCGATGGGACCTGCCTGCTTCCCCAGACCCACCCACCATCAGTACTGCTGTCCCAGAAGTTAATTCCTGAACCACTCGCTCCTTTTTTCCTTTTGCTTGTATCGGTTACTTTTTCAGGAGGTGTGTTTGTAATAACAAATCAAACTCTTCTTTCTGGTTTTTGAAAAATGTAAAATTGTAAAACATTTTTAGAGCTTAACTGTAAATCTGTGTTTTTTTTTTTTTTTTCTTTTTGTTTGAGAACAAAACGGTTTGTTTATGTTTTTCTTTAACACCTGCTTGCAGATAAAACCTTGAAGCCGTTACAGTCAGCTGCTGTTTTATGCTTTTGGTGTTTCAGACTTTTGGTAGTTTTTTTTTTTTTTGCCTTCCCTCTCCTCCCGCATTATAAACCCCTTCCCGCCTTTACAGACAAGTTTAGTCAAGTCTCGGCTTCCACTTGCTGCTGAACGGGGCAAGAATGCATGCCTTCAGTTATTGCCATTAAAATCTGCTGCAGCATGAGTGGGGGAATTGTACACTCTGTGGATTGGCACTGAAAAAAAGTTGCTGCTTCCACACTTCCAAAAACATAGTCAGTAATGATGCAGCAAGGTCAGGTTTTTGATCCTGCAATCATTCCGTTTTATCTCAACGCTCTGACATAGGCAGAAATTCTTTAAATCCAGATTGTATCTACAAGGAATTTTGTGTGGGCATTGGTAATTGATGAAATTAGAAAAATCAAAGCAAGGGGAAGGAGTGCTGCCTTTGGTGCAGCTGGAGGCCACAGCAGATCTGTGCATTGAATGAACCAAACTGCAGCCGATCAGCCAATCGAGGAAGTGAGACCCTGTAGTTTGGATCACAGTTTGGAAAGCATACTACCTTCCAACTGCACCGACAACTCTCAATTTGCAACAAATAGTACAGTTTTACTGTAATCTACAGAATCGGCCTCCGTGTAGGTTATCTTTTTCTAAAAAAGGACTTCCTTCCACTACCAGGATACTATACATGCTCAAAGCCATGTCTAATTTTAACCTAAATATTAGCAGATCAAGTATATTTTTTTTCCTTTTCCACTCAGTGTCACAATAACCTTGTCATGAAGCACCACGACATTCCACTCTGTAGATGTAGAAAAATCATGTCTCTTTTGTTGTTCGGTTGCTGGGGACTGATATTTTCATGCACTGACGGTTAAAAGGTTTAAAAAAACAAAAAAGAAAAAAAAAAAAACCTCCCTGCCGCTCTTTTTCTCTTTAGCTGAACAAAACAAGGCAGTTATTCTTCGCTTTCTAAGGAAAAAAATGATCCCATGCAGTAGTGAATGTGGCACCGAGCCTGTCTGTATATCTGGTATCTGAACTCATTTTGTTTTTACTGACCAGTATTCTGCTTAAAAATAAAAATGAATAAAAAACAACCCAAAAATTACCAAAAAAAAAAGAGGAACGTTTGCTTCTGTGACGGTTTTATTGCTTAGCGCGCACGTGGTTGTGAAATTTTAGAGTTAGCTTAAGGACACCAATAAAAATTAAAAAAAATGTAGAAAAGAGAAAAAAAAAAAACCTTTCAGTACCCCCTCCCCCACCCTGGTTATTGACGTAATACTAGATTTGTGTATGTCTTTTAAAAAAAAATAAAAAATCCAACTAGTTTCACCTTACATGTTATAAACAGGACAAAATGTAAAAGACAATTTAAAGTGAAATAAAGGTTTTATCAGTTCCGAATCAGCTCCGCTCTGTTTCTTACCACCGCTAGCCTGTTAATGTTTTCTCACTTCCTGTGGAGCCTCAAGGTTTAAGATGCACATAGGATGTTTCACTTGACAGGTGTGGGCCAACCAAGACATATAAAGCTGAGGAAAGCCACACAAGGCTGTGACATTTGGGACCAAAAATGCAAATATTTCATTTGATAACCTAAGAAGCCTGCTGTTATCTGGTGTCGCCTGTTTTATTCAAATACAGCTCCATGCAAATTTTAACTCTCTGGTTTTCACAACAGTAATGGTTCATCTGAGCAGAGGAGCATAAAAGTCAACTTGACCTGAATAAGAACCGGGAAGTATTCACTCTTCCTCTCACTTTTCATATAAACTGTGCAGTGTTATGGGTGCTTTCAGTTTCTGCGCACCGTTAACCTCATTTACATTTCTACAGCCTGTAAATGCCAGTTCGAGATTAATGCTCACTAGGGCTGTAACGATACTACTAAAAGTATCGAAATCGCGATACTCGGAGCCACGATCTTGTATCGCGGGACGCCT
>JBBDHI010000003.1:8380016-8391173 GCA_037177115.1 Craterocephalus stercusmuscarum
TATATATATCCTCTAAGATATAAAGTTAGATGCCTTCTGAATCAAAGGAGATGGATCCAGTCGCTTGTCAAGTCCGATATATTTGAGGCAGGTGTGTTGGAGCAGGGAAACATCTGAAACCTGCAGGACCGTGGCCCTTCAGGACCAACGTTTTTAGATCCCTTCTCCAAGAATTGCGAGGTCACTTTTAACGGGGCTGCTGATGGTGCCCAGCAGAGGGCAGCAGAGAAGCTGTCACACATTATTTTACCCAGTCCTTTGATCATTGGAATGGCCATCAGGCTGGTCAGTTGACCTGTTTTTAGCTGATTATCTCAAAGTTGGCATCATACAGTTAAGGAGGCACATCAATCTGACAGACTCACCGAAGTCAGTCACCTTACTTTATGACTATATAAAACTTCTAAAATGTCAAAAAAGAAGGGTACTTTTTGTAAGTTTTTGTAAAATTCTCTTTATTGATATCATTTTAATGCCTCTGGAGTGATATTTAACTCTGAAATTCTTATAATCTGTTACGCGATTCCATGCAGTTACATAATCAGTGATGTTGCTTACCAGCTCCAGGCTACACCATAAATTTATAAATTGTAATCTTTCTTTTTGCTTCCAAGGTTTATCTTTAAGCACTGAGTATTTTAGGTTATTTCTTCCTTTTTTTTTCCGCCTACATGATTAAAGCTTGGAGGCGTCCGGCTGGGCCATAAAGCCACTTTAACATGCAGCTATAAACTTCAGCAGACCTAATTACAAAAGCTGACTCAGATGAGACATACTGTTACAGCCTGGCCTCATTGGTCCCAGGAGCCTGTCAATCATGGAGGTGATGTAATGCTGTCTGGCTCTGTGGATCCACTGCAGACACAAGCACACATGCAAGACTGGCATTCAACATTATGAGACAGTTATTCTGGCTCCATCGAGATGTGGAATGTTTTAAAGCCAACATGAATATCCGTGTGTACAATAAGTCCACTTCAAGGGGGTTATTTATTAAAAGATTTTTTGTTTTTTGTGAAGTGTGGTTGTGTGTACTGCTTATGAATGCTCAGTGACTGTGGCAACATACAAAGTTGAGTCAAGCTATGGTTAATTTGAACTAGCTACTAAACTGGTACATCATGCTTGTCACTGTATACATATACATGGTAAACTGTTGTTGGCCAAATCTTATCAACACAGTGTTGGAATGATTCTATAAAATACACAATGAAAGTCTTTTTTTGGGCCAGGCTTACAAAATTGTTTCCTTTTTCATGCTGATTCTCTTACCTGTAGACAATGTGACAGATAGCTCTCACTTTGGAGAGTCAGAGATCAATCTGAAAAAGCTAGTAACTAAACAAATTTATATTTCAATAAATAAAAGAAATGAAACTTTCAAACTTGATAAGTGCTCAAGAAAATGCTGCATAGGGGAGCTTCACCGAGCTATTGTTGCTCTGAAGTGTCCTGAGGCCGGGAAGCAGCGCTCCACCATCACATGGCATCTGCGTTTTGCTTTGTGGCACTTCATCACATGCCAACATCTGAATATGAATACAATTGCCATTTTGAACCACGGCTGATTCAGCAATCAGATGCCAGAGAGCTTTATCAGAGGAAGCAAGGCAAAGAAAGACACAACGACAAAGCAAGAGTCAACATCAGATGGACTTTTACTGGCTTGACTGAGCTCAGAGAAGAGACAGGATGCAAGACCGTCTTCATCAGGGGGCACCTCAGCGAGAAAATTCACCAGGAGCACAGCTTAAATTCTCTTTTTTTCAACACTACAGCAACATCCAGCCATGACGCTGCAGCACAGTCCACTGATGGTACAACTTTTCCAATGAATGTAGTGAAATCTGGATGTTTGAGCTGTTTCAAAAGAAGGAAAAAAAGTCACTCTTCCCTTCCTAGCTTTTAGTTTAGCTTGCCTATCTTGCGCTCTGGCTGTTGATCATCAGAGGAAGACGCTGACGATCCATTAGTATTTCAAATAATCTCACTGTATAAAAAAGAAATAGCCTTAAAAGTTTTTTAAAAGCTGATTTGGAAAAATAGTGTAGCACACTGGTGCTCTGCCATCTCTTATTCCCTAAGGTTGCTGAATTTCTAGTCTGATCTCATGATTAAATGTGTTTTAGCTTCGTTGGGTCATAGAAATTGCACAATGATTTTATTTCAGCAGTTTAAGAAAGGATTGGTTAAAGAAATAGAAAAGATAGATCAAATTCATGCTTCGGGTTCCTGTATTTTCCCTCTAGGGACTATAGCTCTTTCAATATTAACTGTGAGCTAATGGAGCCGGTACAATACAATGATGTTTTAACTGGAATTGTGTTTACTTATGAAGTGAAAAGTGGCTTCTTATTCTATGTCATGGACATCATACACACGTAAGGACACAACTCTGCTACACCTTTATTTACCCTGTTTCAATGTGTCTGGATAAAATGAGGGTAAGAGAAGGCTGATCTGAATATTGTGGGTTTTATAATGTAAATGGGCCACATACTGTTTAACACTGCTCCATTTTTTTTTTAAAGATGACAATTGATCTTGGTATCAGCGGAGAAAGCAGATTTAACGCATTTCTGCACAGGAAGGTCTGAACTGTGTTGAACTTTCTGTCCAGCAGGGACCCAGTGCAGGGCAGGTGCGGTCCTCTGTGAAACCAAATAGTTTCTATCTTGTTTGTTTAATGTATTGTCTGCAGTCTGTAGATGATAAATCAAATCCATAACGCCAGCTCATAGGGCATGTATCACACAACAATTATGTCCCCAAGGGTCACCAACAGTATCCTGGAGCAAGACTACCAACAAATTCCCACACACACGCACAACAGGAAGGCATTTTTATTAAAGGAGAAAACTTCACAGTGTGTACAAGTATTGACTATTAATCAGAATGGGACAAAACATTCCCATTACGGTATTCACATCAACTGCTGACAGGATATCTCATTCATATTTCAATTTAGTCAGTTTATGACTCACAAATACTTTATGTCCCCCTACGCACTCCTCCAAAGTTTTAAAGGAGCCATAACTGATATTATTTTAATCTTTCTAAGAAAAATGGTTTCTACACAGTATATTATGTGGTAAAAGGGGTAAGTCCATAAAAATGAATGACTCATTGATTGCGCATATGTACAAGTCCAGGGCATTTTGGTTAGCGATAGCGGCTAATTTTTAGCTTTGGTGTGACGCTCTTTCTCTGCCAATGGGGTTGACTTCTGTAACTTCTGGAAGTTATGGTAGTTAACCTCATTGGCTGAGAATGAGAGCATCATGCTGAAGATAAAAAATAGGCGCTATCACTAACTAAAATGTCCTGGACTTGTACATATACGCAATCAATGAGTCATTCATTTTAAAAGGGGGAAGTCCAACTTCCCCCTTTTATCACATGATACACCGTGTAGAAACCATTTTTCTTAGAAAGATTAAAATAATATCAGGTATAGATCCTTTAATTATAACCACATTCTACAAACGCAGAACTCACTGCCGCACTGGTCCCAGTCCTGTCTCCTAAAACCTGCTGTAATACCTGAACTCTGCCAAAGCTACAAACATTCACCTGTTCATCTGTAAAAACGAGTGAAGGTGTTCTAAAACTCTTAACTTTTGCTCATAATAAGCTTGTTGAAGCTAAAAGCATATAATGTAAGGTGCCATTAAAGCGCTGATAATGTGTAAGATTGCCTTTTAAGATGTATAGACAGTTACAGGACACTGATAAGATCAGCATGATTTATGAGCTTATTTACTGTGGGTTAACGCAATCATAAAATGCTCTTCTGTTGTTTTATTCGGAGTAGGCTGTTTCTTAAAAAAATCAGGTTAACGTCAGCATATTGCTGTATATGTTGTGCCATTATTGATTGTCAATTATTTTTCTGAGGCTTTCATATCCAACGACATACAGTGAGCCATTTACCTTAAGATGAATGTACAGCACTATAATCTTACTTTGTCCAAAATAAATCAATATTATACGTCTCACACTGGTTTCCAAACCAAAATGAAAGGATTAGATATGATTTGGACGCCTTTATTTTCTATTTCTATTGATACTGATCTACAGACTAATTGTTTTATGTTAATTCCTCTGGTTATCATCCCTTTATGCGCAAGGAGCAGTGCTGCAGCAGAAACAGGGGCGAGGAGGTGAAAAATAAGATACTGTGTCATTCTAGCGCTCTAGCATGAATTTGTCACTTCAAAATGTATTTACAAGAAGCAATTATGTTAGCGGTCAACAGAATGGTTTGTTACCATATTGGTTATTTGGATTTTTACACCTTCCTTACACATACTTGCACAATATATACTTGAGGCAAATTCCATCCATGACAAGTGAAAGGAGGAGCTTTGCACACATATTGCTTAGTCGGGGGCGTATAGTAGGCATACGATGCTCATAATGCTGTCTTCCAATTCACTGGAACTCCTGAGCAGACTACTTTCCAGTTGCAGGGTGGAAAACCTGAAGGATTGGTGTGACACATTACTATGAGTTGGACAATACAAAGTGGGAGCTGGATTTAAGCGGCATTAAGCGGCACTTAATGGGACATGCATGCTAATAAAAAGTTCATTACCACTTTGCATTTTGAGCCAGAATCCGGTGATATTCCCGTCCATTTTGGGTGAATGTTTTATTTAAACTTTTCTTTGGGAGATTCATAAATTCGGTCTGCCAAGCTCAGCTGAAATCGTCTATGAAAGTAGTAAAGTAATGTGCAGCAGATATAAGAAACGCTATATAGGACTTGAGAACCCAATGTCCTGAGATTGAAATATTGATTGTGAAATATTGGCCCATAGCTTTGAATGATGCAATTAAAGGCTCATTGTAGTGATTTGTTCTTTTTCTCTGACAAGAAAACCCTTTTGGTGATGTAATTAGTCTACCTTGACAAGTTTCGACTGGGATCTGCGGTCTTTTTAGTCCTGATGCATCTGTATCAGCTGGTGGTATGGAGGCGTGGCCAGCCCTGTAAACAGACAGCTCCACAGGGCTGTTGGTAATGCATCACCAAAAACGTTTTTTTCTCTGAGAAAAAGAAAATAAATCGCTACCTGTATTAAAGTAGTGGACAAAATTAACCTAGTCAGGCTAAGGGCTAATCTTATTTTCCTTATTCTAGACTGTAGCTGTAGCTTAAGTTTGCCAGAGTGCACTGCTAGCACGTTACCTCTCCATTCCTGTTCCAACATCATGACAACCAATTTCCTGATCTCGCCAGTGTTCATCTGCCCACAAAGGAATGATGGAGAAGGTCGTGGAATACAAATCAACAGACCGTCGTGGAAGGGATCACTAATCTGATACTTGTCCAACACAACTTTCTCTGCAGTCATTGCACCTTTTTACTCCCCTTCAATTTTGAAAATCCTTTCCTGTCCTTTGTACTTTAATCAAAAATTGTAAGAATAAAGGAGTTAAAACAACCCTGGATCTGGAAGTTACAAAGATAATGTCTGAAACATAGATGGCACCCAGTGAACTTTGCCTGACAGACAACAGCAGCCATTATGTTTTCATCCAATGCCAAGTTGCTTGTACCTTTTTTGGATGGATTTTCACATGTAATGTGAGGATGAGGCTCCCCCTCAGCTCCCCTTACTGCTGCAATCCCATGTGCATTCATTAATGTAGGCAGTATTTCTAAGGTTTGACATGATGTACTATGAAAATGATTCAGTCTGGAAAGGTCTAACATGTATGGAACTTTAAGCAAACAAATCGTTGGTTTTTCCTTTCTGTCTGCCGTTTCCTGCGTGGCTCTGCGCCTCGGCTGTGACTTGTGATGTGCCAAAAAGGCAAGTGGAAACTGGAAATGGGAGACAGACTGAGAGAGAAAGGGAGAGAGAGAAATCCCTAGAGACAGAGAAACAGAGAGAGAGAGAGAGAGAGAGAGAGAGAGAAGGAGGGAGAGGGGGGAGGAGGAGAGAGAACAGCCAGCTCCACACAGTTTAGTCGCCGGTCACTCGGCGGAAAACACGGATCCATTGACGCTCGTTTCCAGCGGACGGAACCGGACAATGAAACTCACTGAAGTCCATTTTAGCGACGTTCAAACTCCATTCAGCGGTCGCGCCGACGCTCGCGCGGCGCACCGATAGCGGATAGATAGATAAATAGCTGAATCAATAGATAGATTTAGCAGGAAGAAGAGGAGAAATCAGAGAGAAGAGGAGGAGAGACAGCCGAGACAAGGGGAGGACGGACGGACCGGAGAGGAAGGAGAGGAGGCTGGAGAAAACAGAAAAGGGAAGACTGTCAAAGGGGGGGAGTTTGGTGTTGTTTTCGGTCTCCTCTCCTTCTCCAGACCAGCCCCTCAGATCTTCCTCTTCTGGAGCATTTATGTCTGATTTTAGGAGGCTTTAGATGTTGAACTTGATGGGTGTTTTAAACGCCACCGCCGCCAATGTCTCCTGTACTTGTAACTGCAAGCGCTACACCTCCCAGAGCATGGATATCTGTAAGTTACATTTGATTTCTTTTGCTGTCTTCCTTGTTCATTGACTTTTTTACGTCAGCAGTGTGTCTTCAACTGTAGCTGTGTGAGGTTTCAGCGCTTGACACGAGTTTTTTTATTTTCTGTTTCTCTGTTGGGTTGGTATGAACTGAAAGAAGGAAAATCCTTTTGTATCGCATATTTTTTGCACATTACTGTGCGCGGAGCACTAATTTGCTGCAGGTGATATTGTGTGGGTGCTACTCTTGACACATTTGTACATTTTTATCTCATACTTTTGCTCAGCCTGTCGTTTTGAATCTATCCAGCTAGCCTACTGTAAGTTTTGGCTGTAAGTTTTGGCTTGTCACTCAGGGTTTTAATGACTTTCCACTAACTTTAGTCTGGCTAGTTGTTTATAAAGTGCCTTTAAACTGTTAACAGCTAGCTTAACATAAGGGTTTGTCCGCGTATGGTTAATATCGGCTGAGTTTGAACTTGAACCAGACCTGCATCGCTGTGAAAATGATTCAAACCTAGCTTACTTCATTTAAAAAAAAGAAAGGCATGAAAACTGCTGGTTGTTTTGGGGGTTTTGACGATAAAAATATGATTTAAAGTGTCGAAAGTATCCGGATATGGCCTCATATGACAGTGGAAGCTGGACATGAGAGCGGGGGTGGGTTTTCTCGGTTGAAAAGAGAGGGGGAGTAGATTTTGTCGTCGCTTCGTCATTCGAGTGAAGCCAGACGTCTGTCTAGCCGTCTGCCTGTTTGAGCGCGTGCACACGTTCTCGCTGATGCGTTTATGTGCGCGCTCGTGTCCGGGAAATCCCTGCGACTGTTTGTGTGCGTATGTGTGTGTTTATGTTTATGCTTGTGAGCTTTTATGCGTGCTTTGGTGGAGCTGGTTAGGGCGTCTTGTTACCCATCTACTGGTGACTGAATTCCGTTTAGGATGATGTGAAGTCATTTGTGCAGGAAAGCTCTTTTTTGTGTGCGCGCGCCAGTGTGTCACCACCAATACTGACTAATAAGACACAATGCAGCTCTTAGGGAAAAGCAGTGCACACTTGTGTAACTTCTCACAATGTGGTCATCGGTTAGCGATGAATTTATTGAATAAATGCAAGTTGTTTCTTGGCCTGCAGCAAGCTAATGCACTGTAGATTAATAATAAATGTTATGATATCCAGCAATGAAAGACAGCTTAAACTTCAGTTTTATTGTTATATACATTTAGTTTAACATTAAGCACAACTTGATTTTTTTATTTAAACAAACCAGATTTAGAACAATTAGAAAATGGGGTGGACATGCAAACCCCACACTGAAAGTCCCAAATTGAGGTTCAAACCAGGAATCTTCACTGCAAACCACCACACCACCTTGTCCAGTGTTCCCACCCAGGGTTTGTGACCTCAGGGCTTCTTAAGGCTTTGAGAAAAGTTGAAATGTATCTGCTCAAGTTTTTTTTTTTCTAATCATCTGGGACGTGCAATTTTTTATACACCCCAAATGAAACTGTGTTGGGCATAAAATCTGTTACACAGTATTTTAACACATGTATCCTGAGTCAAAAATAAAGTTTTTTTTCTTAAAAATCCTCTTATAATGATACAACTTGTGCATCCAATCAGTTTTTCATCCGTTTTCCATTAAAATCTGACTGTCTCCATGCATATTTTAGATTTAAGTTTGCGTCGTGGAAGGACAGGACTCAGCCAGCATTCAGTGTTTATGATTAGAATAATGTAAGCATGAAACTGAGCATGATTTCAGCATAGGAAGGGGCTAGGGTCTGTGGTTTTTAGGATTTGCATGAAGGGGTCTTCAAGAAAAAATGGTTTGGAACGATGGCCATGTTTTACAGTTTGATCTGCCAAAAATAAGCAACTGATATTCACTGAATGAGGGCTGGGATTAGCATTAGAAAGTTCAAGGAAAGTCTTTTTCAATTTAAAAGTTTACACATAAAAACATAAAGAATCATCTGGCATTACCAGTTAGTAGAATTAGGCAGATATGAAAATAATGCAAATACAGAAGCAGTATGTGAAAAACAAATCGTACCCCATAGAAGCACCTTTAGCAGCAGTTATAAAGGAATTGTTTTCTGTATGGTGTTTGCAGTCAGGCAGATCATTTTAAAGGAAGTTTTTTCCTATTCTTCTTTTACTACTTGGATTCAGTTTATTGCGGTTCGTGCATGTGCCTGTGTGTAATGTTCTTTCAAGGTCCCACAGCTGGATTTCAGTTGGGTTGACGTCTGGTCTTTGGGCTGTTGCAGTGGACCCATCGGGCTGCAGTTAGGAACCCTTTTGCTTTGAAGGCTGAGGTAATATTTTGACAAGAGTTTAATGACTTTAACGTTTGAAATTGGAAAGCAGACATTTGAGATCGCAGTGAGTAATGCATTTACCTAATCATGTACGAGACGGTTTCACGCTGGTTTCACCAGTCATTTATTTCCCATGCAGCCTTTCTGAAATGACATTAGTCCCTGGTGGAGGTTTATTGAGTGTTGACAGACTGGTTAAATAATATTATTTGTATGAATTCCCATTTCAGAATGGGAGCGTGTGGAGAAACACATAAAAATGACAGAACAGATTTATGTTACAGACACTAGCTCTGTCAAACACCAGTGCAGTTAACCACTGCAGGAGCGCACAATTATATCCAAACTCACACAGAATATAAAAATGAATTGACATGTAGCTAAGACGGCGAGTCGCTTTCTCACTGTTCGCCCATAATAACGTTTTAAGCACATATGAATAGCCTCAGAGGAAACTGGATTTCTGCACTTCCTCTTTTCTGTTTTCAAGCTTTAGAAAGTCTTGCGCTGCCAAAAGACTTTGACCAATTACAGGTCTTTTTAGACTCAATGACTGAGTGGAATAAAGCTCAACAAAGTCTCTGCGAGGAGTGGGATGCGGTGGCTGAATGGGTTAAGCAGCTGACTACCATCTGGAGGAGTGGGATTTGTCTCCATTTGATGGTAATCTCTATTTAGCATATATGATGCGCATGCAAATGCCCATGCTTTCTAGCGTTGCTGTTTTTATCCTTTTACAGAGTTCTGCCCGCCCCAGCTTTAAGCTATAGATTGTGCTTTTTTAGTTTTGTCAACGTCCTAATCTGTCACTCGTTTTCGCCGCTCACTTGACAGAATTTTAAAGATCTGATGTTGCAGAGCTTAAAACGGCAAAATACCGGGCGTTTTGTTTCATGCTCTTCCAAGCCGCCGAAGAAGCTCCAACCGTGACTCATGGTGCATTTTCTGTGTGAAGAATGAATGGGATGTAAACTTCCAGAGCCCGCAACGCAAACGCCCCAAACCACAAAAAAAAAAAAAAAAAAAAAAGCCATGAAAGTATGTCCGTGGGAATTTTTTTCCCTTGCATTGTTAACAGTAACGCAGATCGTTGCCCGGACTTGTAACAGAAAGACGAGATAAGAATGCAGATGCATGCACACGCGCGCACACCCGCACGCAATTCCTCTGTCTGAAAGCAGACATGATGTTTAGTCTGGAGGGGAGAGGGAAGGAAACAGATAAACCAAAGAAGGAGATGCAGCGGAGAACAGAGCAGTCTGGAAAGGTGGTAGAGGGAGAGGGAAGCATGCGTCGTAACTTTGGAAAGAATGAACAGGTTGTCAGTAAAGGAGAGAAACCGCAGGCCGAAAAAGACAGCAAATAGACATCGAGGCGAAGCAGACACGTCCTGGTGAGCTGAAGATTGTGTAGGCGTTGACAGACTGATACTAATGATGCATCGGCCTTTATTATAAAAACAAGATTATTTTTAAGCCGGTGCAGATGTACTGGGCAGTTTGCACTGGAGTGTGACAGGAAAGATGAAAGACGCAGCAGAACAAAGTCAAACGCAAGATAATCCACATTATACACTGAGATGTGGTGATCAAAGGAGGATGTGGAAACGATAGAAACAGGAGGGGCTCCTTAAATTTTTACCGTAGGAGATGTGAAAAAGCAGATCTGGAGGAAAAGTCTTGTTTGAAAGCAGATGACTGATCTGATATGTGTTGTTGCAGATGTCAGAGATGCTTTAAAGGTTCAGCACATCCCCCCAGAAGCACCAAGTCATTTATAGATTAGAGTAAAAGGGTTGAAATACCCTTTAATTCTTCATGCATAGTCAGGAAAACAATACAAGGTGCTGTAATTATTAGTGCAAACATATAATGTGACATGAAATAAACAGTATATGAAGCAAAAACAGTGCAGTTCTAAAAGTTAACATCTGGTTTGACCACCCTCTCTTGGAACAACGTTTTTTTGTAATTACCTTTAAGCGGTTTTCAGCAGCAGCTCTCCGGGCCTCCTGAAGGACTTTCCTCAGCTCTGCTTCAGAAGTTGGCTTGTCTTTCGCTCCGTTCTGTCAAGACGATCCCACTCTGCTTCGTTAATGTTGAGGTCCAGGCAGAGTTGCTCCGATACCAGTATCGGAAATGCCTCCGATACTGCCCCAAATTCTGGTATCGGTATCGGCAAGTACTGGAGTTCAGGCACCAATTCAATACCAAATAATTTATGAAAATAAGTACCTATTTACTGATTAGCTCTATTACCTCTGACACAGTTCTTCATTGGTCTTATGGTGCGTTCAGACCAAAAGCAGCGAGACGCTCTCGCCACTCAAAGTTGGACGCTGGACGCTCATAAATCAG
>JBBDHI010000003.1:8406605-8424994 GCA_037177115.1 Craterocephalus stercusmuscarum
TCGAAAAAATAATCGATGACTAATCGATTATCAAAATAGTCGTTTGTGGCAGCCCTAATATATATATATATATATATTGACAAGTTTAAATTGATGCCAGAAAATAATAGTAAAAGTTAAGACTGTTTGAAATATCTTAAACATAAACTTATGGTGCAGTTTCGCGATACTGTCACGTGGCACGCGATACAAAATCGTGGCCCAGAGTATCGCAATTTCGATACTGTTAGTAGTATCGTTACAGCCCTGTAACAATATATATATATATATATATATTAGGGGTGGTGAAAAAAATCGATTTTAATCGGAATCGAGATTCTTGTTTATCAAGATTCAGAATCGATTCAAAATTTCCAAAAGTTGATTTTTTAAAAGGCTAAAAATTATTAGCTTGACTACTTTCAAAGCTTCTGCTATGTGACAAAGACTTGTTAAACTTTTCCATGTTAGCTAAGTTTAAGTCTTTTTGTGATGAAAATGATCAGTTTTCTTTCAACTTTAGGTTAGTTAAAATATATTTTTTGTGCTGATATAAAACAGGGTCATGCCTTGAGTTTGATGCCATGAGTGATTCATATGTCAGTGTTAAGCGACTTACATTCACCATATTCTTTTGAAAACATTCAAGGGCTGAAAATGATTAGGAAAAAAAGCCTCCACACATTAAAACAAAACTTTAAGAAAGCTTCAGAAAGTCTCTAAAACTTTTGGACTATACCACTTTGAAAATTTGTCTGAAGGTAAAATAGAACGAAATGAGGGGAGGCTCAAGACTTTTGTACAGTGCTGTAAACCAGGGTAACTCAGTTCAGTCCTATGAGGGCTGCTGTGGGACAGCTTTCCCATGTACCCCTGCTCCAACACACCTGGCTCAAGTAAAGAACTTGATTGGCTGCCCCATCTATTTAACTTGATTAAAGGTGTGTTGAAGCAGGAAAGCACTGAAAAGCTGCCCGATTGGCCCTCGTAGCACCAAATTGGGTATGTAGAGCTGTAGACAAGATGCAAGGCTGCAGCAACTTTCTGTTCTAATATTTGCCAAAGGTGAGATAGTACTTCTGTTGAATGTGAATGTAGCTGAATCTGGATAATTATTCAGTGGTGTTGTGGCTTAGAGCCTCAGCGTTATATGTGCGAGTGAATGCACTGTTGTTGAAGGACAGCACTGGACTGAATGTTTTAACACGTTTGAATTTTTTACTAAGGAACCCGCTGATTGTGCAAGCAGCCGTGTTTGCAGGGGTTTTAGAAGATTCCACAAACTCTGAGCAGCTCGTTCTCCGACATCATCATGCCTCAGTGAAGAAGCAGTCAGACGTGTGATCAGCCAGACTTCTGAAGGGATTGTGGAGTAAGAAGGTGAAGGGGTCAGAGGTCACTCCTCCCCTGACTGAGTTGATAAGAGTCAGCACGGTGCTCCGTGCTGATGGTCAGGAGAGTCTGTGACCTACTCTCGGATAGAGTTAGCATAGCTAGCAGTCCAGATGGGATTCACAGTTTAACATGGGAGTTCCCTGGATTAGCACGCTAAATTTAGCCTAATGCTTCTCTGTCCTTTCCTGCACTCTATTTGTTCTACTTTCTGCCACTCTAACATGGCTCCATGCTGCTCTTCTTCATCACTTCTGACAGTTTTTCTCTCCTCTCAGGTTATTTCACCCCTCTGTCTCACTTTTACTCTGCTGTTCTATGTTTCTATACCTCAATTTCATGATCTATTTTCTGCTCGCTTTTAAATCTAATTTACATACAGAAGATATTCGAATGGCTGCTCTGATTTTATTCTTTTTTAATAAGTTTTTCAGCACAGGGCCAATCAAACTTCCGTTCACACACCATGACAGACATCTTCAGCTAATTCCCCTGCCTCTAATGACGGTCTCAGTCTCAGTAAAACCTGACTGCTTGCTCCCAAACGAGACGTGTCGAGAGTGACGTTTCCTTTTTCAGCGCGGTGAAGGATGAGAATCGGGAAGGAGATGAGTAGAAGATGAGACGGGATGATAAACCGAGCCCCCACTTGACACGGAAACATGCTCACACACACGGTTTTCCCATTATTGAAACCAGCAGTGAGAGTTTTGCCGACCAAAGTTCCCACACTTGTTGGCTGCGCCGTCACCGTGGTCTCTAAAGTCAATGGAGTGTGTGTTTGTGTGTGTTTTTTGTGCGCGCTTGCTTTTCTGAGTGTTTGTTGCACCCCACTGCGCCCCCCCGCAGCCTTTCTCATGGAAATTGGCAGCCACATTGTGTGAACCTATGACCTATAAGTCTCCCTTTCTCACACACACACACACACACACATACACACACGATCACACGCACAAACTCACACACACACAGCTGTCTGCGCTATTTCTGACTACCCAGACTGTCGAGTCATCTGAGGACTGGGAAAGGGCAGAAGAATTAGCTTCTCTCCCACTCTTCCTACTTCTTCCCTTTCCTCTGCTCCTTCCCTTCCCACGTCTCCTCATTTCCTAGCTCCTTTTAGCTCTCAAACAATGCTTTTCTCTCCCTTACTAATACACTTTCCCTCATTTCCTTCTTCCTCACCCCCCCCAATATCACCTTTCCTGCTCGTTCTCCCTCCTGTCTTCCTATCTAACCTCCTCTTTTCCTTCTCTTCTCCCCAGCCCTCCCACTCCATCTCCTCTCTTTCCCTGCTTTCCCTGAGCCATCTGACTCGGCAATGACCGCCTGTGACCTTTTGCTGAATGCAGGAGGAGGAGGTAGATAGAGGGAGGGCAGGCAGCGAATGACAAATGAGCTAATTGCTTTAGATTAACCATGGAGTGCCTGCCTGCCTGCCAGGCCCACAGCCTCCTCCTGTCTAGACGCCACAGAGGGAGGGAGGAGATCAGCAGCCTCTCTCATGCAACAGAGCCCAGAAGTAAAACCGCTGCAGTAAGAGGATCACAAAGCAACTTAAAACGATTGGAAGTGAGGGGCTGATGCATCAGATATGGACAGTAATCTGCCCTCATTTTGAATCCAGTTATTTTTGCAAAATCTTGCAAAAGTCCTGAATTTCCCATCATGCAATCTGGTTGGATACTTTATGAGTCGGCTGTTGCAATAAGCAGCTTCCTCTTAAAAATGGAGCAGAATAAAAAGGATGAGGTGAAACTTATTATTGGTCTGCGAGGAAATGCTTTTAGGTTTCCTTCAGGGCGGGGCCATCTGGCAAATAAATTGTCACAGTGTTATTTTCTTTAATTACAGATTGTGATCATGAAAAGAATCATTTATTAATGCTCTTTATTTTAAACCTTGACCAGTAATGTCCACGAGGGGCTTCATGCCTTTTCATATGATGAGCTGATGCTACAAAAAGTCGTGCAGCGAGTTGCGTGTCGGTGTTGTCGCTGCAGAGGCACATTTTCAGGTGATAAAACAAACAAATCTTGTTTCCCAGTTTGGTCAAATCTTTTTTCCGGTCATTTTTACTAAACCCAAACCACTTCCATTTTACTGACAGAGTGAGACTTTTTTTCCCCAACTGCTTTGGCATGTGGGGAAGATAATGTTTTTTTTTGTTTTGTTTCTTTTGTGGCTCTCCTCTGCTACGCTGTTTTTCTGCTCAATTTCTTTCCTCAGTCCACTGACAGGTCATTGTATTTTTGTTCCTTCTTTTGGGTTTTCTTGGTGGTTAAGTAGGAACCGGCTCAGTGGTAAAATACCAGCAACTAGCTGACTGTGCTGAGGAATACGTAACTAGCTCTGTGGATGGATCGACTGAAAAAGTAGTTTTTAGTTTGTAGTTTACTTTTGATAATGAGAGATCATCTGATTTAAAGGTGGTTGTATAGCTCAGCACTAAATTCACTGTATTGTTACATATTTTCACTCAGAGAAGCTGAAAGAAAACCTCAGTGGTGGATGAGTCATTGGTTGCTGGTGAAAATCCAGCACAGACTGAACACAGTTACGTTGCTCTGGGACATTTCCACTCACTCACACATCAGGTGCATCACGTCAGCTTGTGCTTCTGAACTGGCCGTAGCTATAAAGAACCAATAATAATAGCAATGTTTTTGACCAATATTGCGATTTGGTTTGCAATTTTGATGTTTTAAATTCCAGCATCTGTTCAGTGTTCATATATCTTTTCAAATGAGATGGAGGATTAACGTGTTAATTTGTGTGAGGACGTGAAATCAACATCATGACCATTTACCAAACTGAGGCCCACAGCCAGATAAACGGACAGGAAATGAAAGCCATCAGAAAACAATATAAGGGAAAAGAAAATAGTATACCATGACTGGAATAAAGCCAAAATTCCTATCTCACTAATCCTTTAGTGCAGCAGTCGTATGTCTTTCACATGCCATGGCTTAAATGAGCTATGACGCTTTTTAATAAGAGTAGGCTGAGGAAATCTTTAATAGAACCATTGAGCATCTCTCCATCATCAGTAAATCAACAATACCATTATAATTACAATATAATAAAACTCGCTGCATGTGACAGTAAAGGAGGACACTCAGAAGTATTGCAATTTGTTTACTTTGATAAATGGGTCTAAAACAATACTGGTCCGATCATCAGCACTTGTTGCTGTTTCTCCCATCTTCTCCCTCCCCATCATTTCTCCCTCTCCTTCCCTCTCCACTTAGTTCAGCAGTTTTTAACCAAACAAAAACAAAAGCTAGCTTGGCAGCATTGCAGTAGGCGCAGGTGACGGGAGAGCGCTCCTTGCATGTTGGTAATCCCATCTCAGCGTGCGACACACTGTGATGTTCCTTCATAGTCTCTATTCAAAGAAAAGGGAAAGGTAGGACAGGAGGAGGAACCAAAGGAGAGGTGGAATGAAAGGACGCGCCATGGCTAACAAACAACAACAAACATAAACAGACCAAAATAGTTGTTTGTCAGCAGATGCATTGTCTATTATAAAGAGCTGTTGTTATTGTCAAGGAAGAAGGAACAGAGAGATACTTAAACATAGCACAGTGCCAGTCTCACCATCTGTGTGAAGCCACCCAGACTGTGTGTGCGTGTGTGTGTGTGTGTGTTTGAGTGATTGTATGCGTGCATGTTTGTGTGGGCCCAATGCCTGCGCACAGCTTGTTCTCTCAGCTAGTGCTAAACTCCCACAAATTCCTTTCCTTTCCTTTCCTTTGCTTTCCTTTCCTTTCCTTTTCATTTTCCTTTCCTTCGATGTGCAGTGGTCTTTCTGTGGTACTGAACATGTTACTGTTAGTCTTATACTTCTGTTTTATGTCTTCACATGTTTCCAGGAAATAGGTGCAGCATTTTACTGAAACATGTGCAAAAGTAAAGATTAATGCAGCACATAAGGCAAAAACAGAGTTCCACTGTTCTAATGATCTGAGAAAGGCAACATTTGGCTTGGCCACCTTTTATTATTCCTCACCACATGAACTCTCTTAGACAAGCTTTCTTGTCATTTCTCTCAGGAATAGCTCTCTGGGTTTCTTGTAGGACTCCAAAGCTTTCTCTAGGAGATCCCACACCGACTCAGTGTGTTGAGGTCCGGGCTCCGGGAAGGATTCATCACCCCACCAGACCTGTTGCCACTGATATCAGTCTGCGTCTTGTGTTACTTGGCATAACTTTTCACCCTATTATCCTAACTTTATCCACTAACAGCTTTTTTAATTAATTGAATATAATATAATATGAAATAATATAATATGAAAATAAAATGAATACTGTAAAAAAATAAAAATAGATAAAGAATAGATAATGATAAATCCGTAGATAATAATGGATCAAAATGAATACATTAAGGACAAATTGATTAGAAATAAAAAGAGGAAATCTTGAAAAGATTTGCGACAATAAGCATCAGGAATGGCCCTTTGCTAGCTTACTTCCATTCAGTCCATTTCTGACGAGGCTTCAGCCGCCTGAAGGTCAGATGCATCTCTCAGGTCTTGTTTGGTCCGTGCTGGATGACATCCTGAGAGATGGACAGTCACCTTATCATCACAGGGCCACCGTGAGACAAACACTGACTCATCTAAGCCTTTAACCTGAAATGCTTTTAGTCAGGTAACAGCTCAGAACTGCCTCAGCCCAGATTTTAGATCAGAGTTTTGTCAGCTTTGGACCGACAGTGCTGAGAGGATGGGAAAGACAGTGGCGCGCCATGCAGCAAACCAGGCCAGGGCCAACTGCAATGAGGACCCACACCCTGCACACACGGGGGCGCCCGCTCAACCAGCTGGGCTTCAGTGATTCACAGGTCAAGCTAAGTGGCCTCACAAAGAGAAAAAGCAGAAAATGTCAAAAGAGAAACTTTGAAAGACTGGAGAAATATTAAAGACTCCTTTAAAAGATGACGGCAGCGTCCGGCTGGTTAGATGAAACAATGACTCTGGACTTCTCCTCAGATTTACACTAAAACTTCAACTAAAACTTCAGCTTCCCTACAAACGTAAAATAAAAAAATCTCACCAACTCTGTGATCAAAGGAGAATTTATAACCATTCACTTGGAAGAGTTTTGAACGTCCCAGTGTTTATAGTTTTTGTGCCCCCCCTCTCTCTCTCTCTCTCCATTCCCCTCTCTATCTCTCATCATTATTCTGTCCATCCCTCTGACCCATCTGTCTCTCCCAGACGCTCCCACCCTTCCCCCCTCCCTCTGTCTCTTTCTCTCCCTCCTCTCCTCCTCCTCCTCCTTCACATTGACCCCTTTTGTTGGCAGCTATTGAGTGGTGGGGGATGCAGGAAGGGTCCGGTCAGCTGTTTCCTCACTCTGTGTGTGTCTGGACAGTGTGGGAATGTGTGTGAGAAAAAGTTGTAGACAAAGCTCGGTGGAGGCTCAGAGTGTGTGTGTCAGCCGGTGAGGACACACACGGTGTCGGAGCATCCGCGGGACATGTAGTCGGGACTTCTACGGCAGAGGGAACTTCTCTTTTAGTTTCTTTTCTTTTCGTTGTTTTTTTTATTTTTATTTTTTATGGTTCTGTTTTAGTTTGTCACATTAGCCTTAAGAAGAAATCCTCAGGTTGTAATCGCTGGAGTCCAAACGTTCAGAGAGCAAGTCGTGGTCCGAGCCAAGATTTCGCTCTGTGAAGAAACTATGCAGCCTCCTTCAGGGAGTCACGACCATGAAAACTGTGTGCAGACACAACTGTGCGGTGAGTTTCAGTCTCTGTTTAGCGGCCACTTTCTAGTCTCTGAGCGTTGATGTAATCGCCGGTGCGCTTCGGGAAGCAGAAGTTGTCATTTCTTTTAAGTGCAAGTTGCTCTGCTGAATAATCCTTCACTTAGATGACAGACATTACACTGGAATTCATTGATCGTGCAGTCGCTCTTTCTGAACTCTTGCTCTAATTTGGCAGCTCTTGCCTGTATTTTTGTTTTGGGGTTGTTATAGGTTTCCCAGCCTATTTTTTTGTTTTTGTTTTTTTTTTTACAACGTTTAAAGTCTAGACTTGTTAATTTTCTAAAAGTTGTTTATAAGTGGATTTCATTCCACATCCCCTACAGCCCAGTTCCCCCAAACTCACTGGGATGGCCGTGTTATCCAGAAAGACCAGTTAAAGGGTCCAGTTGGAGGATCAATTACACACATAAGGCCCTCCAATTAAAAAGTAGTACTTAACTGTGCATAAACTTCTCATAGTAATGAAAACTCTAGTTTTCTGGATCTGGTGCCATTCTGAGGCTTCATGGATTTGAACTCTTTTGAACCCGATTCATGGATCAAAAGGTGGCTTCAGCTGATGTACGCCCGCCTGTGGTGAGTTTGATTACATGAACAGTGTTGTGATTTTCAGTCCGTGCTGCCGGTTCTATTATATAAGCACCATTTTTTACAGTCGGGGTGTGATTCAGCCCGGATGAATGAACGAGATGATGTGAAAGACTTACAGGAGTCACCTGACTGTCTCTTGACGAAGTGTAATGGGTTTGCTGGTCACAACAACTCAGAACTAGTGTGAACCGTCTGAAAACTGGCCTGCAGCTTGTGTGTGTGTGTGTGTGTGTGTGTGTGTGTGTGTGTGTAACTGCTGGTTACTTTATGTTCCTCTGTCTGACTTGGCCCTGACCTCCGCCTGCTCTCAATGAAAAAAGTGTGTGAAAAATGCTCTGTTTGTGTGTGTGTGTGCAGCAGATGATGGGGGTGCTGGAGACAGGGGTGGGGTGGGGCGGGGGGTTGAGCAGACTGTCTCTAAACAAAGGTAGCCCTGTCTGTCTGGTCTAGTCTGGTTCTGCATATGTGTGTGTGTGCGTGTGTGCGTGTGTGTGCGTGTGTGCGTGTCTGACACCCTGACCTCTGGATGTCTGAAGGCCTTTTTCCCCCGTTTATAACACACATAACAGATAGAGTGTGTTGTGCTGCCATTTTACAATCTAATCATGTAGAATCATATTACTGATTTATTTATTAACCTGTTCCTGTTAATTATCTATTAAACACAAACAATACAGAAACATTAATATTTAACTGATAGTTTTCAGCAGCTAGTTGTATAACTGATATGGACCATGCATACATGTCTACAATTCTACACTGAAACTATTACTGCTGGATTTACATTAATTTAATCTAAATAGCCTCATTTACATTAATATACCACAATTTTTTAAGTTTTTTGAATGAATAAATAATAATAATAATTAATAGGCCCATCTAAATACATCTCCTCCATCACCTTACTTAACATGTCACACAAAAAACCCAACAACAAAGAAAGAGGAGAATGGAGCCAAAGTCAGTACATGTTGTCTTCTGAAGTTAAATGAAATCTTTCTTCACATATAAACTCCTTTGTCACGCTGCTGCTCTTTTACTGACAGATTTAATTCACATGGAAGGAAGTTAGTGGAGTTGATTCATTTTTATAATTAGACTGCAGTTTTGCACATATAGCTGCTGTGTGTCTGGATTGTCACACAAACATTTCATTTTGCACCCAAGAGTCTCTTGACCTGCAAATGTGAGGCGATTTGCAAATTAAATAAGTAAATCAATTCATAAACAGTTGCTAGTTTTTCTGTCTAATCACTTTTCCCTGTTTGTCCGCCGCCGGTTCTTTTACAGCGTATTTATAGCTGCGTGTTTCATAATTTTACTTCAAACCTAATTATGTTCCTAAAGGTTATTTAGTTATGATGTACGAGTGTGAGACAAGTTTTTTTACTGCTGTTTTGTGAAAGCAGATGTTTAACAGTGGAAGCGCTGTGAAGTTGGGGCAAGTTATATTCAGGGATGTTCCAACTTTAAGGGTTTTAGTAAAGACTTCTTCCCATAATGCAGTTGGATAAAGTTCCATATTTTAACCAGAGAGTGTGACTGATTAACACCCAAACTTTGCAAACTACACACCGTTGGATAAAAGTCAGCTGTGCCCAGACCGCGATGCTGCTCCGGGACACGTTTACCTGTCAGCCATCAGAAAGCCTGACGCGTAAACTGACCTCCATCTTGTGTTTCTGTGTTTGCAGCCCAGCTGGAATTCGTCAAGATCCTGGTGATCGTGGTGGTCATGACGGTTATGGTGGTGGTCATCACTTGTCTGCTGAACCACTACCGCCTATCAGCGCGCTCCCTCCTCTCCAGACACGCCCCCGCACGCCGGAGACACCTGCCGCTGGCCAATGTGAGTCCGGCCTCCTGTTTACACCTGGCCAGTAGTCAGAAATGGACGTGAATTCATGCAGAATGGATGCTTAAAAGTAGCAAAGTGTAAAGGTTAAAAGGCTGCGGCTTTGTTGTTATATTTATCGTAATTTTTATTGCTCTGAACAGACTTTGTACCATGCAGACAGAGGAAATGAGCAGTTGTCTGAGTGGATTAGTCACAGGGAAAACAGGTCCTAATAAAAGTCGGAATGAGAAGAAAGGCCGGGTTTCAGACCAGCTGATAGACAGCATGCAATCCCAGTGATTAAACGCAGCTGCGGGCTCATGCTGGCACCCTGACTCATCTCCCCGTGAAGAGCTTCAACATCCCGCGTCGCCGATTTCAAGACGCACACGCACTGCCTTCCACCTGAGGCTTCCTCAAACATATGACTTCACTTGTGCTTCCTGAATCACCTGCTACTGAATCACCGCATGTGTGTGTGTTTGTGTGTGCGTGTGTGTGTGTGTGTGTGTGGCCTGCAGTCTGCAAGGAAGGATATGAGTAAGGGATGAAGCAGAAATGTGTATGCATACTCACCCACACACACATGCACAGAAGACCTTGTGATGAGCTCAGGGGAGTCGCAGTGTCCCAGTTAATTTGGATTAGCAGTCAGACACACTGACACACATACGGGAAGACACACAGTCAGGAAAAAAAAATACATATGTCCCACAAAAGGAGGGAAAGTCTCAGCATTGAGAGGAAAGGAATTAAAGCACGTTTTTAAGTGATTGTGTTCATGCTGCTTAAATCTGTCCATGTTAGTGCACTGTTGCTAATGCTAATGCTAAATGGAGACAAATTGCAGCAAAAAACCTGACGCGCATGGACAGATCTGCCCTTTACTCTGAATTTAACAGCACCTGAGCCCTCTAGTGGACAAATCTGTAATCAGATGTTATCAGTTTGTGGAACACCGTCCCCTGGAGTCGCCATCAACACCAGTAGACAGCATTAGGGCGTACTAAGGACTGCTGCTTTACTCAGTTCTGTCTCTCTGTGTGTCAGGAGGGGGGCCTGTGGTCCTCTGAGAGCCCGGGGACAAACAGCGGTCTCAGCGAGGTGAGCTTGGCTTGACATTAGCAGCCTTACACTCTAGATTAAAGCTTATTCAGCCACAATATTTTAATTGAGTAAGTGTGCGCAGTGTGATCCAGCAGTGATTTAAAGCCGTATCTCTCACAGCACCAGGTGTACAGCCCTCGTCCCCCAGACAGAGGAGTGTCAACCTACATGCAGCGGGACCCCCAGCAGCAACAGCAGCAGCGCTTCCAGCACACATACGCTCCGAGTCGCTTCCAGCCCACCTACCCCTACCTGCCGCAAAGCCTCATCGATCTCCCTCCCACCATCTCCCTCTCAGACGGCGAGGAGCCCCCGCCGTACCAGGGCCCCTGCACCCTGCAGCTCAGAGACCCCGAGCAGCAGATGGAGCTGAACCGCGAGTCGGTCCGAGCTCCGCCCAACCGAACAGTGTTTGACTCCCACCCCCTGGACCCGTCCAACTCCTGTCTGCAAGCCAGGTAACAGCCAGCGAGATGGAAGTTGTGCGTTTTTCCTGCTCAGTGACATGATCTCATACCATCAACAAACCACAACAAAGCCGGCTGCCACGGCAACGCAAGAGGGGAAAAAGGGCAGATTTCCTTGGAAATTGTTTTCACCTGGGAATGTTATCGTTCTTTCACATCAGCTGGGTTCGCTCATGTTTTCTCCTGTGGAAGTGGAAGCGGCTAATCATTCATGTGATCGCCTCCCTGCAGGCTTTTCTGCGTCTCAGTAGTAAAGATTTGATTAAACAGAGTTCTGATAGAGAGAAATCCCCTCCGCAGCATCTAGCCTCTGCAGCCAGGGGAACTGGAATGAAGTGAGCTGGATTTGCACCGACGATGATAACACGATCCAGTGCTGTGATCACAGATGTTACCAAAACACTAAAACACTTTATTGTCTCTCAATGAGAGAAATTTGTACGGGGTCGTTCCCCCATGCTGCAGCCACAACACTAATTCACAATAAAAAATCTAATTAAAAAATAAAACACCCTAAAATATATACATAAACATACATACGCGCATACATAGACACACTTATGTACCTACATACATATACACCTGTGCACAATGCAATGCAGATGGTGCCAAAAAGTGCCAATGCAGTGAAAAAATAAAAAAGTCAACAATTTGTAAAAAGGATATCACCAAAGTGCCTGGTCTGTGCAACGGTCTGTGCAAGAGACATCATTGGTTCAGGTCTTATCTAGTCTCATTTACTGGTTTTACAGCCATGGGAACAAATGAGTTTTTAAGTGGGTTCAGTCTGCAGTGAGGAACTCTAAATCTGTGTTGGACATGCAATGGATCAGATTATCGTACTAAAACATCCGATTCTGATCTTCTCACCCAGTGAGGACCTTAATGGTCACATGATGTCACAGTTTACCTGGCCAATGACAAACGCAGCCAGGATATTTGACTAATGTACGTGAAAGGCAGTTTAGAAAAAACTGATGTGAGGCGAGCTGCAGACTCCTCCCTCCCTCCCTCCTCCGTCCCTGCTGTAGGAACAGCACATTGCATCGGCAGCGCTAGGAAGAGCCAGTAGGACCTCGTTTTTCATGAAAAAAAACTTCCCTGTGTTCCGGCTCAGCTTCCAGCAGTTAACAGAGTATTAACAGGGATGTGTGTGTTTAATTGTTCTTGTTTTTCTATGTTGTTATTAATCATCTGTATCATTTTGCCCTCAGACTGCAGGCCCCTCCCCCAAGCGTCCATCCTGGCATTAGCGTGTTGGAGGCCCAGGAGGCCTTGTCCCGGCAGCAGAAGCAGGGCTCCGGAGGTGAAGGAGCCCCTCCGGCCTACAGCGAGGTGATCGGGCACTACTACCACCCGACTTCCATCGGCTCCGCCCACCGGACTGTCTCGTCCCCGCAGGCTCCCCCGTCCTCGCTCATACACGGTCTCCTCAGACCTCCGCCTCAGCAGCAAGGAAGTGTGGACAACAGGAATACAAAGAACACAAAGGAGAAATCCCAGAAGCCCCAGCAGGTGTGACAGGCCTGCATCCTCCCGGATTACGTCCGCTTGCCTGTGGGGTGATCATGTGTGGACTGTGGAAGGATGGCATAATGGTAACCTCCACCCTATACGGTTAAAGAACTGGTTAAGGTTAGTTATGGTCCCGGCCGACGTGCGGTCAATGTCTGTGTCCTGGTCTCTCAGACGGGCTGAGAGCTGAGCAGCCGCGGCACACGCAGGCTCGTCACTAGCTAAGAGCGCCTGGAAACCACATCACATCTGTAAAGCACAGCCACAGGAGAACATCTGCTTCTTCTTGTCTCACAGCTTCCCGCTTCCTGTTTGAGGAGCACTTCATGACGTTAGAGAGAGAAAAGAGGAGGGAGGATGCAGCCAACCATTTGTCCTCATCCCCGCAGTCTGCATTATAAATATTTACATGTTCTGTTTGTTTCTAGAAGTCTGTGTATTTGTTTGTCACTCCAGCGCCTGCGAGAAACTTCAATCGTCCTGGTTCCTTCAGGATTTATTTTATTTTCCTGTGATAATCCAGTCCTTGAAATCCCGCCTCTCATTCTCGGCCGCGCCACGCAGCATCAGCGGCGACATGTTTTTTTTTTTTACCAGCGGGACGCATTAGCATATTGTTTCATCATGTTCAGAGAGAGGTTTAGACTTAGTTAGCGTTGTAGTAAACTAGCCCACATGCTAAACGTCCTGCAGCTGGAAGCTCTGCCTTACATTGACCTCCCAATGCGGGAGATTTCACGTTTTTCTGAGGAGGGTTTGCACAAAGTTCTGACCGATCGCCACGGGAAAAGAAAAGAAATCTGCAATGTGATTGACAAGGAGAGAAGGTGGAGAAACTAGGGTTGTTTTTTCTAAACTTGATGCATTATTGTTTTTTTTATTATTATTTGTTGTCTAGTTTTAGAAAATGAGACAAACATCTGTTGGGTGCCAACTTTCACACTGAACATTTTTGCATCATACATGTAACTTGTATATTCGATACTTATGGAGTATATATATATATATACATATATATATACACACACATGTATGCAAAACGAGAGCGGAAAGTACGCGTTTAGAGTTATTTATATAATTGCTGAAAAGAATTGCACTATATTTTTTTAGGATGGAACGTCTGAGAGAGACTTTGGGGGAGAAGGAGCTCTGTCTGTTGGGGCGTGAAGAGAGAGCAAATGGGAAAGATGGCGACTTACCACAGAGCGGCACGGTGCACCACAGCTGCCATCACAAACCGTTTAGGGGGGATTCTGACTTTGGTCCAATGGACTCAGACCAACCATTTCTGTACCACTGATTCATGAAACAAAAAGAATCTTTGGTTTATGCAAATGTCTGAGTCCTGCGAGCCGTCCAAAAGTTAGCGTCCAACCTGTGGGTCCAATCAGAAACCTGTAGCTCTCTCTCTCTCTCTCTCTCACCCTAATGGCCGAATCATTAGCCAATCCCAAAGCTGGCTGCTACTACCTCGACCAAACAAGTCAAGCACATTCGAGTCTGTCCGAATTAATCAGACTTTGTTACATTAAAGGAACGTCTGAGCTAATCAAGACTATGTAATGTAGAAGTAAGTAGAGTAGGATGTAACTGAACTAGTTCTTAGTTTTTAGAAATACAGCTGTGTTTTTTTATTTGAATGTCAGAGTTTTTGTTCGACAGGTGAGAAGAGAGAGACACCTAACTTCCCCCATTGTAGTCCATTACTCAGGAATGAAGCCAGTCGCCCAACAGGCCCCTAAACATGTGATAGCGCTGACCGTGCACCGCTGTGGCCACACACAAACGCATCGCACACACATTTATTATCACAGGCCTCTATTTTCTCTGAATTCATTTCAATTCTCTTCTAACTTTTCATCACACACGGTCCACTTGGGAAAGTTTCCCGCTCTCGCAGGCCTCTCTGAGCACTTTATCACACCAGAAAAGAGACAACAATCCTCCGTTCAGCCAGCGTCAGCTTCACCGCTCCACAAAACGTCCAAACCACCGTACAACTTTTTACTATTGTCCAAAAGATTCTTCCAAGTTCGAAGCTTCACTTTTAAAAGATGCGAGGAGTCGTGCACCAAAGCTTTAGACATATTCCTGTTTGGAAATAACACCTCAACACCTGAAATCAGATCAGTCCCAATTTTTATTTTCAATGTAACTTAATTTTTTTTTAAGTTTGCACCACTTTTCCTGTGGTTCTGTTTAGTGCTTAAGTTTTGGAACAAAGCTCTTTGAGTGTTGAGCGCAGCACATGACAGGTTGTTGAAACTAGACACACAGAAGTGTTGACAAGTGACACGAGTGTTAATAGCAGCTTGTCCTGTGTCATCTCTCTAAAAGTGTAGAAACAGCACAGTTTATGCGATTCAGCGCCCTCCGCTGGGGCCGAACCAAACTGCTGCCAAAACTCCTGAAGCTGACTTCACTTTGCAGCCGGAGGGGAGAGTCCGAGGCCAAAAAAAAAAAAAAAAGACATTTTTAATCCAATACGACGGGTCTTTCTTCTTTTTCTTGCTCCTTCTGTAAATCAAAGGTTTTAAAAGATAGATCTGAGAACCAGCCATCACTTTTTAAAACACAGAGCCAAGAATTTAACACAGGCAATCTTTAGAAAGCCCAAATATTATTTTTGAAATCCTTGAAGACTTAATCCTGCTATTTCCAATCGAAACAGAGCATTCAGGGACAGGAAAGGGAAATTTAAGCCGTTGGTGAGATTGGCTCAATGGCTTTTTGCAGCGATCGCATACCTGCACCTCAACTCGCTGCTGGTAGAAAATACTAACCAAAGTAAGAAACCTCATTGAGTTTGTTGCTTTCCATTGTTTTATAACCATTTATTAGTGACAAAGATGAGGATTTGTTCTGATTTGCAGCAGACTGCATATTTTATTCAGATTGTCAGAGGATTTCAGCCCTTAAAGTCCACAAGTTGATTCCTTCGATTCGTTAAAGGATGAAATAAATCAATCAAAAAGGCATCCATTATGACTTCTCCTTCCCTCTTTGAAATTTTTTTTCTTGCTCTCTCCTTCAGGCTGCATCGTATTTAATGAGTCAAAATCAGAATGTTGAAATGATGAATCTCTTGCCCCCAAATCAGCTGATGGAGCGATGATTAGATCAATCATAGCGCGACCCGCCCTTGGCCTCATAATGACATTATCAGCCTGGTCCCAGTGCAGGTGAAGCTAATTTATTGTCCTTTCCCCATTTTACCTCTGAGATCTTCTGCCTTCCGATCAGGCACTTTCCCTCAAAAACCACTTCAGTGGGTTTGTAACGGGTAGCTGTAGAAACAACCGATGGTTTACGTTGTAATGTACGAGAAAGAAAAAGGAACAGATCAGGGAAGTTACGCTGGCTGACGATTTAAAAAAAAAAAAAAAAAAAGACAGGAAGAGGAAGAGCGGAGCTGAATGGGGGGAATCATCACTGACACGTGAGGAGGAAACAGGTGTTTACTGCTGTCTGCTCTCACTGCTGGGGGAGAATTAATGAGGGGGCATTATAGCCAACACACACTCCAAGTGTGTGTGTGTGTGTGAGTGTGTAAATGTACACCAATATGGCCTGGGAAAGACCTCCAGCTGTCTAGACAAAAACTAAACACACACATCCACACACACAGCAGACTAAACAAACTAACCGAAGAACCAGACCTTCTGCACACACACACACACAATTTCATTCATCCAGTATATATTTTTTCCTCTTGTGGTAGACCACACAAGTTATAGTAAAAACATTTATCTCACACACCTGGCCTCCTCGTCGTCCTCCTCCTCCTCCTCCTCCTGTCTGAACAAGCTCTTCCTGTTTCCTAGAGACGCCTGCTGTCCAATAACAGAGCTCCTTCTCCAGCTGGCCATTGGCCGGTCGTCCTTGGGTCTCCGCGGAAACGTTTGCCGTTTGTTATTGTTGCTATGTCGTACAAGTGTGCCTGCCTGCGCTGAGACGGGCTAAATGTGAGCGGCTTGTTCGGGGCTGTCAATCATCCCCCGCCGCGCCGTCTCAGACGACGACGATGATGATTACGATGTTTGGATGATGGTGATGAGATTGATGAGGATAGATGTTTTTGATAGTGATGCCGCAAAGATCGTTGCAATACACCTACTATTTGCCTTTTCGATAATATTAGTCATATTTTAACGTAGTGTGCTAAATGTAAGATTCTTCTTTTTATTGTTGTTGTTTATTCACTTGAGTACAAAAGAATATTTCACTTCAATCCATCCTGGACAGAAAACGGTTATTTTTCTTGTCCCCCCCCCCCCCCCATTTTGAAACTTTTGAGAGTGTAAAACTACCTACAGAAACACACAGGTCACCGGTGGGGGGGGGATGCATAAATCCACAACTTCTGTGTTTAAGTGCCCTTTCCAGATAAAGGTTTTCATGTTAGGGTGCAGCTGTCAGAGAAGATCTCCCAGCTTTTCTTTTCTTTTTTTTTAACATAAACATCACCCAAAAACAACAAAACTGTTTCAGTCTCTCCTTTTGTTTGTTTGTTTCTGCTTCGCTTACATTCGTCTTTGTAGATGTGACCCAGTTTTTGTTGACTAATCATTGGTTCCTCGGGTCTACATGTGTGCCTTCTGATGTCTAGCAAGAACAGAAACCTTCACACCGCATCCGTACCGCTGCCTAGTGATGCTTGACCTTGGGCAGCACGGAAATTTACATTTAAGCCGCCATGATTAAAAGAAAGCAGCTCTTAGAAGAAAGAACCTGAAGCTTTCTGTGTCATTCATCGTACGAAGAGTTTTTGTTTTTATTACAGCTTTGTCCATCTTCATCAAATCATTTCCATAAAAACTTTCTTAACTTCAAATTTAAAGATTTTCTGGAAACCATGTTACATTCTGGCACGCCTCTCCAGCTCAGACTTCTGTAAGATGAGGGAAAAATATCTACAGAACTTGAAGTGGAAGTACATGTTTATGATTAACATCTGTAAACTGGAGAAAGGTCTGGTGTTCTCTTCTGCTCACTTTGCTCCTTGAATCAGCGCCGCACGGCGCCTTTCACCTGACAATGTTAAAGACAAAAAAAGTGATAACTCTCTTTTTGTTGCAGTATGATACGTGTGCATATCTAAATAAACATCCGTACCTTACAGCCTCCCGATGCTTGTGACTGTTGTAGAAGTCTTCCACCTGTTGTTAAGTTTAATCCTGCACGCATGTAAAAACGTGGGACTTGTACAATAGATGGGTTTGTTCTGCTCAGGGTTCCTGCACGCAGCGGGTCCGGGTGGTGGAGCAAAGGTTAAAATCCAATTTATGTACAGTCCACCAAGTCTTTGCACCCAAACAGGACCAGGTGCGAGATCAGATGTAGGAACCCTGATTTATTTCTGCAGATAAAAACCTTCCGTCTGGATTTAGCATCAGACTCATAACTTCCACTGAAAACAAATGGAACCACATGAGGACGATGCTAAACCTTCAGGGTTTCTCATCCGTCACAGCATGGCGATCAGACTTGTATAGAGGTCCACTTTTTCCTCTTTAGTAATAACTGCTTATTTGTGTATTGAGACAGTTTGTTTTAATTTATATTCGTGTTGCTGGGATTGTTGTTGTTTTCTTCTCTTACAAAAACAAGACAATGGTTTATTCTTGTCACAGAACTCGCTATGAATCGGAAACATTTCAGTTAGCCTTTGATTGAAATAATAAATAAATGGTTTTATAAATATATCTCCTCTGGTTGTTATTTTT
>JBBDHI010000003.1:8481951-8496018 GCA_037177115.1 Craterocephalus stercusmuscarum
AGAGGTTAAGTAGTATTCCCCCCACGCCATGCCCAAAAAAATAAAAAAATAAAAATAAAAATACACACACAAAAAAAAACCCACTGGTCTTATCAACGTCCTGTCTCCAGCAAAAAGTGTAAATGCAGGTTATGTTGTTATATCGTCCCTACCAATGTTGAGACCAAACCTACGCCCTTGATCTTCTGTATCTCTGTCTTGCATTGGACCTGAACAAGGCTCCCACTGAACAGTTGTTTCATGACCGTGTTGTGGAGAGGGTGTGAAGAATCTATCATCTTCATCACCTTGTGAAGAGTTCTTTGATAATGGCTTAGAATGATCAATGTCTCAGGGACCCCCTGTTCTTGAAGGGTCCCTGACCACAGTTTGGAAACCACTGTGCTAGAGCATTGGGATCAGCAATGCCTTAAAAGATTTAAGAGTGTATACAGGAACACAATTCTGAAGTAGCTGCCTAGAATAAAAAACATAAGCAGAAAAACATGTCTGATAGAATTTTGACCCCTGATGGCCACCGTCCATTCACTGCTTGAGCATTTGAAGTCATATCCCTGCTCATCCTTGTCATTTTTTACATAATGTCATTCATAATGACAGGACACCAGTTCATAACACATTCTTTTTTTTTTTTCAACTTATCAGCATCTTCCAACCGAAAACACAAAACAGAGCAATAATTATATACATGTGTACTTATATAGAAGTAAAGTGCTTATACATGGAAACAAAATGAGGGAAGGGAATTCCAGAGAAGAATATCTGTATCAAAACTACTTCTCTTTAGCCCCCACCCCAGTGCCTGAACAAAACATCACACACATACAGATAAAGGGATAATTAGAGAGAGACAGAAAGAAAAACAAACAATAAAAATGTATTAACATGATTCTGGAGAGCAGGATTGTTCGATTTATTTGCCATTTGATGGATGTCGTCTGTCAGAAAGCTTAAGCTGATCCCCTCAGGCACCGGTCTGAACTTCTGCTTCAGTCTATAACTGAATTAACTGCAGAGCACAAAATAGATGTTAAAGCAGCTTCTCTGATGTAGATTTAAGTACTTGATCTTGTTTTTGTTTACAGAACTGCTCTGCTGATCAGATTAACGTGAAATAGAGCTTAGTCAGCCTGTTTGATGTGAATCTTTCCTGCTCCTCTGTAGTCACATATCGCATTTTAAGACGTCCAGAAATAACCCGCCACTGAAGAGATTGACACCTTAAATGGTTATGTTAGAAGACTACCCATACGCACAAAGGACATAAAGAACATCTTAATGCAAGTCTGCTTCACGCCAAGTTAAAGATGCACAGATGAATTTTGTCAAGCCAGTAAGCTTTTTGTACTTTAGATGTCAAGCCAAGGAAAATTAAACTGGATTAGATTTTGAGACACACATAGTACAACTAAAATACAGAATGTTTTAGAGAGAAAAACATTTTCCACCATCCCAAACAGAGAAAGAACCATGTTTTCTGAACAAAGAAACAATATTCATTTTAAAATAATAAATAAGAAAAAATAAGCCAGATTTGTAATCCAAAATACTAATGGCCAAAACGTGTTGTTCAGGCAAGTAAACGACATATAAAACCTGATCGAACGGGCAGTTAATAAGCGACCATAGCGACTTTCCAAGTAGGAACGTTGTAGCTACTTCTAAGCCAGCAATCCCCCTACAGCGAGTCAGAGCTGAAGAAGACTTTTGGATGAGAGGTGAAACATCTGTGTGCGGCAACAACACATTTTAAAGTTCTGAATAAAATATATAATGTGTGTGTCAGCATAGTTGGCATCACAACAAGCTCACAAACCCTTGTGGCATTCAGGGTCACATCGGTTTCAGTTCAAGTTCAGGAAACTTTCATCTCTGGCTGTCAGACATTTTCCACTACCAGAGTTTCACCAGTAGATGGCGGCATATGTCCTCTGATAGAATCACACTGGCGGCTGTTTACAACTGGCGAGGTGAGAGACCGACATGAGCTTCACATTTACATTATTCAGAGCTGCACCACATTTATTCTATATATATTTTTTCTTAATGACATTCAGAGTTGGCTAAATGTTCATATAAGACCTTGGCAAATATTTAGGTCTTCAGGTGTTTGTTTCAAAAATTAATTTATCCCAGTCGTCATTTTTTCCACAACTCTGGTCTTTTCCACCTTTCCTTTTTCCATCACTTTGGTGTTCTTTTTCAAATTATTATTTGAAGGTCAAATCTGTTGTTTTCATTAGATGTTGGGTTTAGTTTATTAAGGATCCCCGTTAGTTACAGCCATGCTGCAGCTAATCTTCTTGGGGTCCCTAAAATCACAGTCCATCTGGATAAATACACACAAATACATATACACATATATGCACTGCTCAAATAAATAAACACTAAAGTAACACGTTAAATGTGAATGAATGAAACATTTTTATTAAATACTTTAATTCCATAGTTGAATGTGCTGACAACCAAATCACACAAAAATGATCAATGAAAATCAAATGTATCAACCCATGGAGGTCTGGATTTGAAGTTATACTCAAAATTAAAGTGGAAAAACACACTAAAGGCTGATCCAACTTTGATGTAATGTCCTTTAAACAAGTCCAAATGAGGCTCAGTAGTGTGTGTGGCCTCTGCGTGCCTGTAGGACCTCCCTACGATGCCTGGCCATGCTCCTAATGAGGCGGCGGATGTTCTCCTGAGGGATCTCCTCCCAGACCTGGACTGAAGTATCTGCCAACTCCTGGCAGCAACTTGGCATTGGTGGATGGAGCGAGAAATGAGGTCTCAGATGTGCTCAACTGGATTCAGGTCTGGGGAACGGGCGGGCCAGTCCATTACATCAATGCTGTCGTGTTGCAGGAACCGCTGACACACTCCAGCTACATGAGGTCTAGCATTGTCCTGCATTAGGAGGAACCCAGGGCCAACCGCACCAGCATATGGTCTTACAATGACTCTGAGGATCTCATCTCGGTACCTAATGGCAGTCAAGCTACCTCTGGCAGCACATGGAGGGCTGTGCGGCCCTCCAAAGAAATGCCACCCCACACCATTACTGACCCACTGCCAAACCGGTCATTCTGGAGGATGTTGCAGCAGCAGAACGTTCTCCTCGGCGTCTCTAGACTGTCACGTCTGTCACATGTGTTCAGTGTGAACCTGCTTTCATCTGTGAAGAGCTCAGGGCGCTAGTGGCCAATTTGCCAATCTTGGTGTTCTCTGACAAAAGCCAAACGTCCTACACGGTGATGGGCTGTGAGCACAACCCCAACCTGTGGATGTGGGGCCCTCATCACCCTCACGGAGTCTGTTTCTGACCGTGTGAGCAGTTAACATCTGTAGCCTGCTTGCGCTCATGTTGCAGGGCTCTGGCAGTGCTCCTCCTCTTCCTCCTTGCACAAAGAAGGAGGTAGTGGTTCTGCTGCTGCTCCCTCCCACGGCCTCCTTCACGTCTCCTGATGTACTGGCCTGTCTCCTGATAGCGCCTCCATGCTCTGGACACTACGCTGGCAGACATAGCAAACCTTTTTGCCACAGCTCTCATTGATGTGCCACCCTGGATGAGCAGCACTACCTGAGCCACTTGTGTGGGCTGTAGACCATCTCATGCTTCCACTAGAGTGACCAAAACATCAGTCAGAAAGCATGAGAACTGAGAAGTGGACTGTGGTCAACACCTGCAGGACCACTCTTCTATTGGGTGTGTCTTTCCAGTTGCCTATAATTTCCACCTGTTGTTTATTTTATTTGCACAACAGTGTGTGAAATTGATTGTCCATTAGTGTTGCTTCCTAAGTGGACGGTTCCATTTCACACAAGTGTGGTTAACTTGGAGTTACATTGTGTTGTTTAATTGTTCCCTTGATATTTTTGAGCAGTGTATATATACACATATACATTTATTCATATGCGCATATACACAAACACACACACACACACGTATGTATATACATCTGTACACATCTGCATCCATCTACCCATACATTTGTGCACAGAGGTGTTTATTTGGATTTGAAGCATATTACTTAAAACATGTAGTGTTATTTTTATTATTATATTCCTAAAAGTGTTTTTAACATCATGTATCTTGCTGTATTTTATGATTCCTGAATTCAGCCTATGGTTTACATAAAAAATGGAAATATATTGGCAAGGGAATATTAAATTTTAGCTGTTTGCACTTTTTGTCAGCAAAATCCCACAAGAGCTATCAATCCTTTGTATCTACGTGCTTCTAATACCAGGTCATGAGGTTGGGGCCCATCAGCTACTTGTCAAGAGGCTGGGTGCACTTAGGACAGGTAACCCGTCCATCACAGGGCCAACACAGACACACAAATAACCTCTCAAGCTCACTGCAAGGGAGAATTGAGAAACACAAATAAACCTTCCGTACATGGTTGTGGACAATGGAAGGATGCCAGATTAGCCACGCATGCAAGCCACATAAAAAAGTCCAATCGAGGTTTAAACTAGGAATTTTCTTGGTGTGTGAAGCAATGGCGCCAGCCACCACACCTGCATGCAGCCCTTTCACAAGGCCTACTAAAAAGTAATCATTAAACCTGGTGGGTTTTAACATCACAGCAGATACCTCCATCTGTGACAAAGTACAGACATAAAGATCAAACTGAATCAAAACTGTCAGACAGTAAAACGGCAACCAGATAAAAAGACTTTGGAGAGTGCTGCTAAAAGGATGTTTCTTCAAATCGAGTTTACACATCATTATATATCCAGAGTCCCTAAGACTCTCAGGCATTTTTTGATTTGCTTCGGACAAAAGGAAAAACTCAGAGGTTTGAGCACTAAAGGAGTCATGGGAAGTTCAGCTCTTTTTTTTCTTCTAAAGATTCAGCTCCTTTAGAAGTGCTGGCTCTACAGTCTTCATTTCCTATCACTCAGACCATCTATTTGAGTCTATTTTAGCAAATTTTAACTATTTGTGTTTTGATAAAACATTTATTATCTTCACCAAGGCCCGAAGGTTTTTCTGATTTGAAAGGTTGACGTACCGTTGCGTACACAGCGAGTGTACCCAGCCCTAAGACAGATGATGCATTCAGGTCTTTGACGTGTTCCTGGGTAGTTTCGTTTGAATAATTTCAAGTGGGAGAGAGCTTCACGGAAATTATTTTTCAACTGGCTTGAAAGAATTTTGTGAGCATGTGTCTGAGGATGAGTGATAGAAAATGGATGGATGAATGGCGGGCGAACAGTTTATTTTCTTAAGTTTTGTCTGGTGTTTTTCAGAGCCATGCTTAGTTGATGGAACTATAGTAATTTGAACGTACATGTTAGGCAATATGGTCTCTGATCATATTTTGGAAACAAGCACTGAAAAGAGCATGGACTAAGCTACGGCGGTCTAGTAAGATCTGAGCCATGCAGAGCAGGCTCACATCTGCCCAGCAGAATATTGTAATCTTATGGTACTGATTTAACATGACAGGCACAGCCAGCTCCTTCTCATCAGGTTTTACTCAATGCTTAGACAAGAGCTGTTTCTGAAGTGTGCCAGGCTTCGAAAACAGACTGTAATTTTTCAAAAAATACTGTCCTGTCACAGAGGAAATATTCAGTTGTTTGAAAACTTTGTTTTTCTTAAATCATGAAGTGATTCCAAAGCAAACTTCTACCGCTAAATTTATTCCCTCCCAAAATTGTGGTGTTTCACAAATGTTTTTGAACCAATGTATTTCGACCACAAGAGATAAGCAACTGGAAGGATGTATTAGACAAATAGAAATGAAACTGCGCTTGCACGATAAAAACTTTCACATCTGTTTTTAAGCCGAGATCTTGGATGAATCAAGACTGATTGGATTGTAGGTCTGTGCTCTGGGTGGAATGAGAGGCTGGTAAAGTTAGAAAAAGTTCCCCACTGCAAAGAATATTTCCAACAGTTACTTTAGTTTTCACCACGACTACAGCCCATCAAGCATCCAATATTCTTATATCAACTTTGAGAAGACATCTGGGTCAAAGTAAAAATAACACATCTTAATGTACCCCACACTTTTTGTTCATTTGTGAAAATGTATCCACAGCTGTGAACCCCTTGCTGAAACCATTATTCATAAACAAACAATATCTTTTAATCTGTGACAAGTTTATTTGGAAATTAAGAGTGGAGGAGAGTTTGCTGTGGTCACAGAGCAGATGGAATCATTTCCCCACGTTTTTCTCACGGCGTGACTTCGTTCTACCACCACGAGTCGCCTCCTAGTGGCCACTTGACAAAACGCAGGTTTAAGGAACTTGAGTGACACCTTTATTTTTCAGACTGGAAGAATGTTCCATTTATTGTAACTGAAGCCACACTAACTAATTTTATCTACGCATATTCAGTGTGGACTGGAAGAACAGGTGGAGACACAAAGTCAATAATTAAATCAAGTCTTGCTTTTAAAGGTATTGCCTTTTAAGAGTTCTTTGTCTTTTGAATATATGCTCTTTTGTTTTATAGCAATTCTCTTGTGCATGATTGTTTACAGACAGCCCAAACCCAGTTCCTCTTTCATCTATTCTCAGTATTCTTATAATTATCATTACAAGTTTTAAGAAAAGGTGAGTTGTTGTTGTAAATTGCAAGACTAGCAGCTGCCTTGGCAGCAGCTAATGGGGATCCTGGTTACAAATAAAGAAATAAACCAGGACAAAACCAAAGTTCTGGTCATCGATCCTGAAGCACTCAGAGGAAATGTTTTTAAAACTAACATAACCTTTTTTTTTCAACCCATATGCAACTCAGATTTATCTATGATTCAAATATAAATTTTAGAACTCGCATTAATAACCCAACAAAGAGGGGGTTGTTTCATGCCACTAATATTTCCAGAGTGAGACAGATCCATGCTTTTATCCCTATGGAATAGATTATTTTCCTAAAAAGACTGTAAGCTGCTACAAAACTCAGCTGCTCATCTGCTGACAAAGACTCGAATAAGAATTTGTTGGGTCCAGTTTTTTCAGTTGTCCACCAGAGGCCCCCCTCTAGCGGTGTCAGAGGGGTCGATCTTCACAGGTGTGCAGTCATCTAATTTCTACTCAAGGACAGGATAAGAGGAGTCTGCTGCCAGCTCTTCAGTGCCTGATTGTTTGCCTTCTGTGGAAACCATCTGCCATCTCATGCCAACTACCCTAACTACTCGGATCACAGTATTCAGGTTTATTCACTCCAGTCCATGCTGGATAGGACTTCTCTTCCTCCATCCTCCAACTGCTGCAAACCTGTCGGCCATCCAACGAACCGCTCCACACCTGTTGACTTTTCCACTCACCTTCCCCCCTGGCTGATTAATCACTACAACAGTAAGCAGTATATCCATCACATTTTTAGTTCCTCTCCTTGGTCTCATTCTTCTCACCTCCCTTGCAGTGTTCCTGCCTCTCCACTACCAGAACTCATCCCAGTAAGAAACCTCAAAACTCTGTTGCCTCCTGAGAGTTTGTATTTGGGTCAATAAGCTCCATAAAACCACGACAGAATTCTTATTACTCCAATTTAAAAATCTTTGCATTGGCTTTCTGTGTGCTTCCAGAATTGCATTTATTGAATTTAAAATACTTTTTATTGATCTTTAGCCTCCCTGGGCCCACAGGTCATCAGGGGCTGGTCTCTTATTTATTCTGATGGCAAGCACTGGAAGATGTGGAGATGCATCTTTTAGTTTTTACAAAAGTCAGCACAGGCATTTTTGCTCAGACCGGACCAGTTGAGTTGCAGGAAACAGTGAGAGTGAACACACCTAAAAAGTGTCATTTGTTAATCAAATCTAAACTCCAGCACATTGGTGCAGCATTCAACCTACATTGTGTTTCTTAGAGAAACAACCAGCACCGATGTTGTTCAGAGATAAAGACAGGGGGCTTTAGCCCTAAGCAGATGACATATGAAGTTGCTCCTTTCAGCCAGTAGTGAAATCATGTTTGCCTGATCAAGGTCTAGTACCGAAATGATGCAATTACATTTTTTCCTATGAATTTACATAAGAAAACCTCACAATAACACCAATGACATCATAAAATACCAGTGACATATAGGAGACAAAAGCTTTTAACAACTGAAAAATACAAATCATAGTAATGTTTTTGTTTTATTTCATGCAAATATAAAAAACAAAAAAAAACTTTTTTTTTTTTTAAAGTGTACCCACACATATTGAGTCACTGCTGTCACTGATTGTAACCGGTGTTACCCACAATGAAGGTAACACCAGTGACATTTTTAATGAAAACTGCTTTTTACAAGATGGCAGCTGTAGAGAATGACACCACATGTTAATCATGATCCATTCAATAAATTGTGTCATTTGATACATTTGAACTCATGAGTTTGCAGTTCCCTGCAGGTAAGTAACCCTGTGACATCACATAAAGGGTTCATATAAAATCAAGGGATAAATGTTCATTTATCTGAAAAGTGAAATGGGACAACGTTCTTACAATAGGCCTTCCTCAGAGATCTTCAGAAAAGAGGTCAAAAGAAGTCAAGTGATGTCATCAATGATTTTTCCACCTAAAATTACAGATTTGTGGCATGGTAACACCAGTGACATGTCTGTAGGGGATAAATACTTATATTTATAGTCATTTTGTTTCAATATGTCATTTATATAACATTTAATAGTTATTTATACTTTTTGCATTTCGAATGGTAGAAAAACACATTATAAAACTCAAAATACACTTTCTATAAAAGACTGTGGGGACAAGCACCATTATGATGGTTGGGGCTCTAAATAGCTGATTAAAAAGCAAATATCACCAAGTGAATGACTCCAAACAGTGTGATAGTTCAAATAATATGTTTATGCAAAATAAAATACTTCAAAAAGTGTAAAAGAAAACAATAAATTTGTTTCAAGTGTTATTTCCCTAAACGCTATGGACAGAAAAATGGATGTTTCTGCAGAAGAAAAAGTAATATAACAGCTGATTTATTGATGTGTTTTCATCACTTCATCATCACTTCTTCGCTAACTGGTTGGTGTGGTTCTGTATTAGTGGATTTAATGGAACAGAGGCTATAGAACAGAACCTCAGTAACATGTAAAAGGTGCAGCTAACCACAGCTTCTGTCATCATCATCCTCCTCCACAGCAGCTGATGAAGATCCTGCTATAGCAAACATGTCAATCATTTTTGGAAATTTGGAGGCTTTTTTTATATTTGTAAGCCATGCAGATTTATTTTGAAGTATCTTGTCAGTGTCAGTTAAGAAAAGAAGCAATGAGCAGCAGATAAACGTGTTTCATGGAGAAACAAAAAGAGTTCTGTGCTGACTGTCGATGAATGAATTGCTCAGGCCCGGAGAGCACAGATAACAGAGAAAGGGCTGGGGAGGTGTTTCAACTTTTGAGTGGGCCGCTGATCTGGCTGCTGAGTTTTATAGACCAGTCAGACCAATAAATAAACGGTGTCAGCCCCAAAAACACATCAGCTCACCAGGAAAATGCCTAGTATGCCAGATGGCCAGATGGCCCAGGTCACAGGAGATGGTGCAATTCCAGTCCATGTTTGTTCGGAGGCTTAAATGCGTTTGATTCCTCGTTTGTACATCTTGTACTCCTCTGCAAAGCCATTCCTTCTCTGATTTATTTCATGTTTATTATTTCATGTTCCGAACAGCTGCAGTATTTACTCAGATCTTGATGGAGGAGAGAATGACATAACTTGGTCTGTGGTTCATGTTTCCTGTGCCAGCTCTAACAACAAGTCTCTAGTTTTAAATTTGCCAGCTTTAATCAAATCGACAGCTTTCCTCCCTGTGCTAAAAACAACTTTAAAAAGAAGACAAAGGAACAAATAATGAAGAAAGGAATTATAAAGGCAAGGGGTGAATAGAAAAGAAAACAGAATAACCCGGTATAAATTATATGTATATTGAAGCTGAATTAATAAAATGATCTCTTATACTGAAACTATGTATGTAACTGAAATCTAAGAGCAATATCTTGAATTCTCCAGCTTTTCAAAGCTTCTAAACCACCTCCAGCTCGTTTTAAGCTTTACAGTTGGGTCTCTGCACTCCCATTATCATAATTTCTGGGAACAGCTATTTGTGGTGTACACATACAGAAAAACCCACTGCTAGAGCCAGCTAATCTTTGAGGATGTTTTTGTGTGGATGTGTGGAAAAAACGTACACAGAAGAGTTTTGATGGGAATGTGCAATGCTTCTGTTGTCTGTCATTGTGTGAATGTGCACATGGACAAATTGTCTTGTCTGCTCAAGTCCCTATCTTTAGTTATTATTATGGTCTGCCTATTAAAAGGTCAGTCGAAGGAGTCCATCTGTTAAAAAGCTTTTACCCAAAAAAGGGTTGTGTGAAGTCTGAATAGTCAGTGTCATGTAGAAGTCAGCGTTGCATGGTAATCCAAGCTAATTACTGCTCAAAACATGGCAATCAGATTTTTATTTACCATGAAGTGATGGGAATTTCAGCTGTTTATATTGAAATAAGGCACATATGCCTTTTCACATGCTGGGCTTGGGAAAAGATTATTTGTAAATGCGTAACACTACTCACACAGAGACTACTGAGCTTTAAAAAGTTTTTTGTTGTGATAAAATTGCTCATGAAATGTGTGCTTCCACACAAAATCACTGAAAATGATGTAATATATAAGGCAAGCCTGTAAGTGGTGCTGTAATGTTGCCACAGAAATGCACCAAAAGCAGAAAATTATCTACGGAGCATGAACTGTGCATATGCATATCTCTGCTAGCATTGTAATACTGTAGAGGAGCTGAAGGTTTGAAACAGGCAAAACCATACTCAGTAGCTTCTGTAGTATTAACATAATACTTTAGTCTGCCATTTTTGTTAAAATGAATGGGCTGACTGGTTGGTAGAGCCCGTCTTACGTAACTACTCTGGATGATAGAAAGGTAACACTAACGCGATTAACCAGTGATTCCAACAAAGTTATGCAGAATACCAACATCTGAATAAGACAGCGTTTAGTTTGCAGGGAGGATTAGGTGTTGAGTCTGGGGTGCACATGGCTTGCCATGTATCAAGTGTGACACAAAAAAAAATGCCTCTAGCACTCCAGGGCCACACCTGTGTCCAACTGGACTCGGTAGCCTGACCAACAATTAACCATGATGTCGCCTTGTTTTGATTCCTTGCTTGTGTTGTTCTCATTGTCACTTAAAAGTTGCTTTGGACAAAAGTGTCCGCTAAATGACAGTAGTAGTAGTAGTAGTAGTAGTAGTAGTAGTAGTAGTAGTAGTAGTAGTAGCAGCCGCCCTGTGGCTGTGGTGGGGGCCCTCGCCTGCCCCGATCTTGGCGGCTCCTGTGGCAATGGCCTCTGTGGTTGCTGGTGGGGCGCTCCTGGTGTGGATGTGTACCCAAGGTATCGCTTCCTCACAGTGGTGTCGAGCCAATCGCCTTTTATCTTGTCTTTTAGTTCTCTCTCTCGAACTTTGTTCTTATACCGTTTCACTTAAAGAGACAGGAACTAGAAGGAATAGTTTTAATTCTATGAAAAGAAGAGTGGCATCGTCTGTTTGTGTTGTGTGTTTGCTCGCTTGTGTGTGTCTGTGTGTGTGTGTGTGTATGATTCCAAATCTAAAGTAGAAAGCATTTGTTTTGTTGATCATTTCTACTCTTACATTTTTAATATATGTTTTCACACTGTAAAGCACTTTGTATTGCATGATAATGTATGACAAGGGCTATACAAATAAAGTTTGATTTGATTTGATTTAGTAGTAGTGGTAGTAGTGGTTGTGTGAAGTTTGTGGTTTGATTCTCCCTTTTTGATATCAGAATCCTGAATAAATTGGTTTGAAGTGTTATTGATGTGCAGTATACTGTATTGCCTCTGTGTAGTTTGCAGAACTACTTTACAGCGTGCTCCATTTACCTCGGGACTGGGAAGTTGGAAGTAGGAATTACGTCATTCCCGAGTTAAGTGTTGTAGTTCATGTTTAGGAGAAAAGGATGACAGCTTCCACTTCAAAGCCACTTTTCTGCAGCAATTACTGTTTTAAACCGGCAAAGCCTCCGGAACAAAACGGCAAATTCCGTTTTACAACTACAGACCACTGAGAAAACACTAACTTCCATTTTGAAATGATAAATGGCGTGGGGAAAGCAAAATTGGATCTTGGCGCTCCTGACAGCTGAGCTGGCGTTGTGGTCCATGAAAAATGTGCATAACTCTACATCAGCATTCCCGTACATACAGTATTTATCAATATTATTTATCAGTATTTTATAGTGATCAAACTAAAAAATGTGTTGTCATCTTTCTTACTTCGTTGTGTTCTCTGCTCCTGGCTTATTGATCTTAACTTAAATAAGTGAGCTATTACAGAACGAACTGAGCACTATTTAATCGCTGAAGCCTTACTGAGTATTGTTGCTGATCATATCCATCCTTTTATGACCAGTATACCATATCCTGATGGCTACTTCCTGCACCATGTCCCAAAGCTTAGATAATCAGATGACATTCTTAATTCTGCTGCTCCTGGACAGCTGCCTTGTTATGGTAAAGTGTCGTCCTGCCCATGTCAGACAGCGCTGTGCGCTATTGTTTCTTCTCTTTTGTCTGTTAATGGTACATTTACTATGCCACCAACCTTTTTGTTTAGATTACATGTATTGTTCCATTCGAAACTTAAAATAATAAAAACGAATCCGCATTCACTACTAACTGTTGTAATTCATGTTTTTACTTACCACGCAAAAAAACATTTTCTTTTGGCCTCTTTTTGGATTTTGTCTAAGTTGGGTTCAAAATTTAAGGCAAAATTAGAAATTTGCACCACTCATGGTGCACTTGCAAGAAACTGTAACTATATGCAAGTTTCTGTTATTCCCTTTTTGAAAGAAAAATAGATGGAAAAAAAGATAAAGATCATAAAAGCTGATCTTGCCAGCAATAGTAGGAGTGAGCCCAAAATCTGTTTTGACTTGAAGAGGGGAAAAAAAGACAAGACATTTGCTGATTTATTTGACAAGTGAAGGGCTAGTTTTACACGTGCTATCCAGCAACAACAAGACTTGTGTCCAACTTCGGAGTTGAATATACAGTGAAAATATGCATTACTTGATGAGTAGCTGAAGCAGGTGTTGGCAGGCGACTAACTGGATGTTTTTATGACACCCACAAAAGCCTTCACCTCACACTCGTCTCATTTAACAGCTAGTTTAAACTTGGACACCGCATTTTAATGGAAGTCCAGTAAATCATGTCAACAGTTTGACATTATGTCACGCTCTGGAGATGCATCAGCTCAGACCTTATGTTACCTCGTGAAATTCTGCTTACACGACTCAAAAGCATTTCTAACTTTGACCGAGGCCAACATGGACAGCTCCACTGCAGAAACTGCACGCCAGCCAGCTTTTTCAACCTCTATCAGAGTGGAGCCAGTACAGTTGAGCAGAATTTCCTGTCCTTGCTGAAGAGGCTGCATATTCTTTTGTTTTTCATGCAAAAACATTACAAAAACATTTGTGTGAGTGAATGAAAAATCTTGTCCACTCATGGTTAATGGCTAGTCAAAATGGTAAAATACACCAACAGTGGACATAATGTTAGATCGATCACAAAAAAGTGACTTTTTGGATTTTATTTTCATAGTACTTGTCTAAAAAATGCTGCAAAGTACTTTGAAGACGCACTACAGAACTTTTTCTCAGTGATGTGCCACATATTGATGGCTAATTTAGCTTCACTTCACTGGCTTCAGACAGATCATGATCCAGTTTAAGATCGTATTGCTTGTTTTTAAAAGTCTCCATAGCACAGCACCGCATTGCTTAGCAGATCTTTTAAACCTTCACATTCCTGTAAAAGGGATGTCACAATTACAGATTTCTTGGAATTGTTATTGTAAAAAAAAAAAATCACTATTTTATTATTCAAGAATTCATTTTCCATCAATATAATGTGTAAATTCACCTGAACACTCGTAATATGTTGATTAGTTTAATTTATCTCTATTCTTTCATACCAAAAACAACATAGTAAGATAGAGTAGACACATGTTTTTATTCTATCTAAATCCCCACTCCTGTGTAAAGAATAATTAAATCC